>WEIV01006093.1:102550-154767 GCA_013390005.1 Calyptomena viridis | reverse complement strand
GCTCAGCACCATGCAGGCAGACACACCTCCACTGCCCCGCTGTGCATCGCCCTGCTTGTAAACAAAAGGGAAAAAGTTTTCCATAAAATAAAACCATAACAGGTAAAAATCCAGGTAATGGAAACAGCCGAAATAAAGGCTGAATTATATCAGATTCCTGAGTCATCAGCTATTGATGCAGAGGATCCTGGTACCTATGCTTTTGTGGTGATGCTGCTAAGTAGCATTTCCAGCCCTCTGGACAATGACATCAAAGGATAGCAAAGATAAAAACAGACCACTGATAACTTTGAGAAAAATGTTCTATTTATACAGGCAGATGTTGAGGTAACTGAAAATTTTGGGAGTGCTTTAATGACAGTTTTCCTGTCCTAAGCCTTCAAAAGCTCATACCCAGGCTTGCCTTCTTTCCTCCAAAATCACAGAGCTGGCTTTGAGTGCTGCTGCTTCTTAGCAGAGGACAGCTTCTTCCAGAATGAATGAGAAGCTCCAGAAGGGATGCAAGGCCTGCTATGACGTAGCAGGCAGAAGGATTGGCTGAGTCCTGTCCTTTGCCAGAGATGCCCCTCGATCATGCCAGTCTCTTTTTCTCACATGGACATGTAGGTTCCTGGTATATGTGCTGCTGGGTTTGGGTCAGGTCTAGTTCCTGCGTGGGGTGGTCCCCAACTCATACACAGCTCTCTCCCACCAGCACAGCAGTCCATGTGCTCTTCCCTTGGCTGGTGACACTCACTACTGGGTTTTCCAGCCCCTTTAGGCAATTAACATAAAGAAACACCACAGCTGTATGCGGGACTTCTAAACCAGCCAGGATTGTGCCTCACAAAGCGCCTGGGCTGCACTTCTCTATTGAAAATGAGCTGCCAAACTAGTAAAGCTGGTTTCTCCTTGCTTACTTTTGCAGTGAGACTCTGGAGTCTCACATGGTGTGAGCTCTGAGGTTTCCTGTGGCCAGGACATACTTCTTGTGGATTCTTTGCTGTCTAATAAGGATTGTTGCTGCATTACGGCCTTTCTCCCAGCACTGTAGTAGACAGGCTCTCCTATCTAGCATCCCTTTTAGTGAACCTCATTTGAATTTTGTACCTTTAAAATCCACAACTCTGACATTTAACAGAAATTAGGCAATGGGTCAAAAACTTACATAGAAGGAACAAATGGCATAGTGTGTTCGCATTGAATCGGCCTTTCACTTTAAAACTAGGCCCAAAATTGGGGATCTATCAGCATTTCTTTTTCAAATCTTCCTTGCCCTTTCTTTGAGACGAGAGTCTTCATCTCTTCCTTGCTTCAGTTATTGCTGAGCAACTGAACAGGAAAAAACCCAAGTACTCATCTTAATATGATGTTAGTTCCTTCAGTAGGTCACCGCTCCTCTTCCGTGCTGGGCAGCTCCAGTGGCTCATGGCTTGGCCCATTTACCTGCAAGCAGCTCCCTGGCTCAGAGCCACTTCACCTCTCTCAGCAACTGCCACGTCACTGGAGGAGCACCTTGGTATGTGACCCTGGATCATGCGTCAGCTGCTGGAGCGCACACACAATTTCTCTAAATGCCTCCTGGGCATCTGAATCCTCTGTTAAGGTTAAACAGTGGAATGTAGTTATAGGGAAGACGGCAATTAAAAATTCACATTCCCAAAACGTTAACGTCATTGTGCCAGATCAACAGGAGACAGCAGTGCACAGACATTCCTAGCAGTCTTCTCACTGCTCCATCATGGACCGGACTCTGGACCCCACACTCACAGGGAACAGCACCTCAATCCATGGGTGAAATTGCAGTTTATGGCACAAAATGCTCTTTGGGCAATTTGATGTGATAGGATTTGACTGCTTTGTACGTCAGAGGATCATTCTGTAATTCATAGAACTGCTTCTTTTAGCAGAGGAACAAAAAGGCAAAGAACTTCCTGGTAAATGAATGGTAATTTGCCTCTCTTGGATTTATTCAGTTCTTAGAGGTATAAATGTATTCTTGATGCCTAGAGAAATCAGTCATTCTGCATTAGGAAGCCTGGTTGATGTCTTCAGCAAGCCTTTATGAAGGACTGTGTAAGTGGTTTTGAAAATAATCTACAGGGAAAAATACAGTGTGGTCTGGTTCATTTAATACACATGTACCCAATTATGTTTTTGTGCTACTACTTAAGGAAATTTTAATTGTACAGATACGTGAAGATAAGTTACTTCATCCTTCCAAAACACCCATTGTGTGACATTCATCAGTGCCAAACTACTGCGACTTGAACTATATCTGAATTTTAATCATTGTGTTGTTAAGTTCTAATTTGATACCTCTCTTCCTGTGACAAAATCAGATGTGTTTAATTATGGAGCACGATCCTGCTGAGTTTTACGGATAGTGCTTGCCCCAAGGATGTTGCATCTGGACTGCTCACCTTCCTTAGCAGCCTTCTCCTCCGTGCAACTTCCCATGCCCACAGTGAAGGTTGTGGGGAAGGAAGGGCTGTTCAGCAGAGTATAAGCAGTAGGAGAAGGTGCATCAGGGTGGGGCCAAACAGACCAGAATAGTGTGTTGAGATGTTGTGGGCGAAGAATTATAGCAAATGCTCTAAATTTGGACTAAGATGGACTATACTAAGGTGGAGTCTGATGTCTTACCTGTGATAAAGCACTGGAATAACAAAGATGACTCTCAGCTTGGCAACTGGGCACACTGTAATGGGTGTGGAGAAGGCTTTTTAGTTCCTGACCTTCCAGTGAGATTTAAATCTTGGCACTAAGTGAAGGAAAACTTGTGCCATAACCAGTGGGATTCCTAGCACCTTCTCTGTTGTTCCCTCTCTTGATTCATAACAGCTTCAAAGATCAGAGGGTCATTTATGATTGTTTTCTGTTCTTTGAGCAGCTTTCACCCCCTCACTCTTTGTCTGATCAAAACCCTCATGTCGTTTACTTACTGACATAGGTCATGACGCAGTAAAAAAATGGTGATTAAGCTAATTAACTTCTGGTAGAACAAAGCCTGTAAACTGCATCTCTCAGTGTGACCTTGACAGTAAAGTCTTGGCTCAGCAAAATAGAAGTGGTCTATATTGAAAGAAGAGATCTACCTTTCCCAGACTGTCCTGCACTCTCTGTTCCCCCTGGTAGTGAAGTTCTAGTTTCAGACAGTTTTCTTACAAATCCTCAAGGTGCTTTCTAGGACAGGAGCACAGACAGCAGGTATTTACAGAAACCTTCTGGAACTGCTGGAGACTCTGGTTACTGGAGGTCAGATCCTGCTGGAGACAGTCATACCACTGTCTTGGTTTTAAGACAGTTGTGCAATTTAAATTTGAAAACACGAGAGTGCAAGATAGAAAAGGAACAACAGCTCTTTCATTAAATATACATCTATAAAATAAATATATATCTATATATACATGATAAAACATGGAACACAAAGCAATTACTCAAGAACAACTGAAAACTTGTAGTGAGGAAAAAACCCCAAAACACCCCTCCCATTTGAGTTGATTTTAACTCCTCTGTCCAGCAGAAAAAGCACCTGCACGCCTCTGGGAGACAGGGGCCACTGAGAGGGTTCCATGGTCACAAACAGTGGTGGCCGCGGCAATGGCAGGGGCGTATCCAGGACTCTTGTGAGCAGCGCAGAGGGAGCGGTCGCACTGTCCCCCCAGGCGCAGGAAGGGAGAAGCAGCTCTTTGCTGGACGGTCTCTGTGAGGGGGTCTGAGGCAGCGCTCTGCTGATACAGCAGGGACGATGCACAGACGCCCATGGGGAAACACATTGCTCCCGGAGTAGCGCAGTGAGCCGTGATCCTCCTGGAAAGTCCCGTCCCCGGCCGCAGTAGCTGCAAACACCATCCGGGCCTGTGCAGGGTGGGGTGAGCCGTCTCCCTCCCGTGGGCATTTTATGTTCCGTTTTCTCACGCTGCCTTCCCCACTCCCCCCGCCCTGCTGCCCCTCTGGGCCGTTGGGGTCGTACACCCCGCTGTCGGTGCCTGCCCCGGCCCTGCGGCTGCTGCAGCTCCACCATCCCCTGCCCCCGCCGACACCGGCAGCACCCAAACCATAGCAGTTGGGATGGGGGGAAAAATTCATTCCAAACAGGATTAAAACGGTAACAGCCACATCAGACCAAATTAGGTGTAGATCCCTAGTTATGCTGAAGAAGTCTTATTCATATTCAACCTCTGAGTCTTATTTTTCAGGTTGTTACTTCCTTTGCCAGTTTTTATGCTAGTGCTTGGATTGATCTGTGGATGAAGATGTCAGGGTGCTGGTGGTTTGGGTCAGATCCCTCTGTCCTGCTTTCTCCTTTCCTCACTGTCTTCTCACTGTATAGAGGGTGCAGACAGCAATCCTTGGTGGTTGTGTTCCTGTTTCTTTTTGCTGTAAAAAAAGCCAGGTCTCGTATATTGCTGAAGGCTGTGCTCCCTTTCCCTCAGCATAAGTTAAAAATGTTCTTTAACGGTTAAAAACTGTTTATTCTACCAGAGGACTTACTGGAAGAGCACTAAATGTTTAGACCTGTCTGGGCTGTGTGAGGCCAGAGAGAATATCTACTTTTGTGCTTTGTCTTGTGAAGCTGACATGCAGTAAAACCTGATACTAATATTGACTTTCTTTAGAAAGTGCTTTGAGGTCTCCTTGTGAAAAGCAGCAAACAGAAGCAAGGTGGAATTGTACCTTTCTAAGAGATTTTTCTTCTTTTTTTTCCCCACAATAGTAATTTAGCAGTTCCCTGTGAGATCCACAGCCTAGCAATAACTTGTGTTCTTTAGTTCTGTGATTGTCTTAGTTCAACATTTTACTTAGTTTTTTTAGGGTATTCATGTGTTTTCTGTGAACTAATTATATTTTTAAGAGAGAGCTTTCTGATGGTGGGCCGGGGGGAACTCATTGAAAGTAGCCTTGTGGAGAACGATTTGGGGTGGATGAAAAGCTGGACATGAGCCAACAGTGTGCAGATGCAGCCCAGAAAGCCAGCTGTATCATGGGCTGCATCAAAAGAGGAGTGGCCAGCAGGTCAAGGGAGGTGATTCTTCCCCAAACCTTTACAAGAGGAAGTTTTGTTTTGTTTTTTTTTTTTAATCTCAGCTAGTCATTTCACAATTTTAATTTTTTTTAAGTCTTTGATAGCAGTAAAACGTAAAATGAAATGGGGATTAGAATTTCATTCAAAGTGGTATTTTAAATGGTGCTGCACTTGATTAATTTACCTTTTAAAGGAGTGTAGGACAACGGAAAATACGGTAAAGTATTAAAATCTGCCAGGGGCACAGCATTTCCTTTCACTTCCAAAATGTTTAGCCAGTTGAAGAGAATTGGAAATGGAATGATGTTGTCTGTGCCCTCAGGGTCTCACTTGGAACTGCCTTAATTTCCTGCTACCTCTCCTTGTGTGGAAAGGTTTTCCCAGCATATTAAATGCATTGGATTGGTTCCTGTAGACTTTAAATCTTTAAAACATAGACTGACCACTGCCATTTAGGTGGTTTTTAGTTTGACTAAGATGACAGTTAACACCGATCTCTAGTAGCTGCTACCTCTAAATCATTACTAAAATGCTGACTTCTTTCCTGATGCAGTTCTGTCCTGTCTTCCTTCCCCAGTACATTTCATCTTGTTTGAAAAAAACTTTACAAATTTAGTAACCATGAGAGATATGCTAGAAGAGGATGTGTCTTGATGACAAACTTTACTCGGCTTAACTCCTCTTTTACGCATCCTGATATACAGGCTCAGAAGTATGAATTTGAGAATCGCGATTTGAAGCATGGAACTCTCTGGAGTTGTAGCTGAGGTAGCAGGCTCTTAGCCAGACAACCAGTTCAGCTTAGTGCTGATAATTCTGATGTGGCAGCTCAGCATGAAAAGTCCCTCTAGGATCCACAATTAGAAGGACCGAGCAGGTGAAATCACACAGAGAAGGCTTTGCTCTGTGACCACATGTATTTGGGGTGGTTTGACCCTGAGCCCAGTAACCTGAAAGGTGAAAGATGTCAGAGGTTGCCAGATTGCACAAATACTCCCTAAAGTAATAAAACATCTAACAAAAAAAAAGAGACTGAGACCTGCAGGGTTTTGTTTCATACTATATCTTTCTGTCTTGCCCTTGCTTTAAGGCGTTCTGTCCCTTAGAATACGAGGTTAGTGAAAGGCAAGAGCCATCTTTCCCAGTACTGTGTCTCCCTGAGCACTGATTAGACTGCTCAGGGAAGTGAAATGGGGCCGGTGTTCATATCCTGGAGCATTCTCCCAGAGCCAGAAGTGCAAGAGAGATCCTAAAGGGAAGATACCATCATGTTCACTGGTGAACTTGTCTTATAATCTTAGAATGGTTTGGGTTGGAAGGGACTTTTAAAATCATCTAGTTC
Source organism: Calyptomena viridis (assembly GCA_013390005.1). Taxonomy (NCBI): domain Eukaryota; kingdom Metazoa; phylum Chordata; class Aves; order Passeriformes; family Eurylaimidae; genus Calyptomena; species Calyptomena viridis. The sequence goes on along the minus strand of WEIV01006093.1, from coordinate 148,417 downwards.
TTCCCCGAACCCATCTCTTCCTTGTGTATATTGGCTTTTGTGTTTTTATGGCCATTGCTCTCATATAGGTACATACATGGTCATGCTGGTTTTTAAATGGAAAGCGTTGCACTATCAAATCATTCCATTGTATGCTGCACTTTCTCATGTTGTGAGACAGTGAATTATTCTTTAATCACCTTGGCCATGATAACTTTTCCTGTAATCCCACACTGAGCTATTTCTTATTGCAGTTGGACAGTTCTCCCCTGTTTAGTTTTCGACATTTTGGATCACCATTGGCACCTTCTCTGTGTTTCTTCCAACTGAATTTCAACCCATTTTGTAGCCTTGGGATGGTTTGATCATGAAGTACTTGTAGCTTGGTATGTGCTGAATTCGTGCTTTGGAATAATGAGGTGCCCTTTCCCCCACCATTCCTCAGTTACCCCTGTTTTCTCAGCATCTTTGAAAGCCTTGACCCTTTTGGAAAACAGCTATAAAGATGCCACCATCTCCTTCCTGACTGGTAATAGCTGATTTAAATCCTGTCATTCTTCATTCAGAACTTAAATTGTTTTCCCTCTCTATGCATTAATTTCCATTTATTGACTTTGTATTATCATCTTATTACTCAGTCACCAGGCATTATAGGATGTTTAGGTGGAAATTGAGTTTATGTATCTTTGGCTCTAAGCAGCTGTTTTCTCGTCACCCAGCAAACTGAACAGCCTTATAAAGCAGTGTTCCTGAAGCACACTTCTGTGCCACATGCTCTCTAGAGTTCTCTGCGCTTTGTTGTGCTGGGTGCTGCATGGACAGCATGAGAGTTTGTGTGCTGAAACTCTGAAAGGATCAAAAGCCAAATATGAAGTCCTCCAGGTACAGTGCAGCAGGTTAAATTAGCCAGCAAACATATCCAAAGCCTCAGAATGTGATGAGGGAATGGGTAACTGTTAATTTCTGGAGACTTTTGGAGCATTGATTTGAGGCCCTGATTTGAGCTGCTTTTGAGTTCATGTGATGTCTGTCACACTGGTGGCCCTGCAAGGGATGTGAGTCAGAGCCAGTGAGGCTCAGTCCTGCAGAGTGGCTGCCGTGTTCCCTCAGTGTGACCGAGCAACAGAAAATGTCTGTGGGATGGGGGCTGGTCTTGACACTGTTTCTGACCCAAACAGTGACCCACTCTGAGTATCATTTATGACATACATACTTCTGCAGGAGCTCTAGCTTCTGGTTTGGGTCTTGATCTGGCAGCTGGATTTTCAGAACAATATTCCAAAACTGCAGAATTCAATCTGAACCATGTTGAATAGTGCCGACTTGTTGAATAATTTCTCATGTTTTCCTTGGGTCTGGTAGGCCTGGGAAGAAGTTTGATGCTTCTGCCTTTGCCACGGGCCCTTTCTTTGCAGCCTGAAGAGATCAATTTGGAAAGAGCATTGTTAAAAATAATACTGTCTGGCATTTTCAAGACTGAAACTTTGTGGATAGTCAGTATTGACTTACTTTAAAAACCTCAAAATGCCTTTTTTCCTTTGCTTATGCATATGGGGAACTTCATCCAAAAAGACAGAGAAAAATTGGCATGAGAGCAGCTTCCTTTTGCTTTGTTAGCGAAGGAAGAAAATGAAGCTTCCTTTCAGTCCCTATGAGTGTTGTGGATTTGGTTAACTACAGGTTTATGGAAAGCTGGCTACAAGCACTTCTACAGCATCTATTTTGCACATAATGTGAGTTAGGATAGGCAGAAATACTGCTTTACTTGTTCACCACTGTGCTAGATCGTACCCATGTCAATTAGTGTGGGGAGAAGTTAACTTGGCTGTACCAGCTGCCTGGCTGATTAGGACAAAAAAGCAAAAGTTTTGAAAATCCTAATCAGCTGAATGGCAACAGCAGATGCTGTTCTGCAAAGAGCACAATAAAAGGAGACATGGAACAGGGGTGCAGGAGGTAATCCCCAAATCAACTTCTGTGTGTGCAGTCTCACTCATCACTGATAGACAATTAACGACACCAATAGATAATTAATTTTGCCAATAATTAATTACCCCAATAATTAGTGACCCCGACAGAGAGGACCCAAAAGCAGAGCCTAGGAGAATAAGAGCAGTCAAAGGTTGCTTTTCCTGTAAAGATGTCCTTTGTCATACAAGCTAAGCCCTCTCTCTATGCTTGAGGGAGAATTGATGAAACTATTTTTTTAATTTCTTTTATAAAAAAATAGGCTCTTAAATTCTAATGTGCATTATATTTGGGGTTGACATGCAGCTTCACAGACAGCATTCCCCCTCAGATGTGGCATTTTGGACCTGCTTGCAAATGGAAGCTCTTTGAAAATTATGAGGGCTGAAATGTGCTTCTCCTGCCACTACGTTCTGATGGAGTATGGCTTGCTCGTTCTCCCCTCCTCTTTAATCCCCCAGCCACACAAGTTCTCAATTACTCCCTGCATTGAAGCTGCAAGCATTTCTTGTGCACTTAACTTTCTATATTGAGTGCTGGAAATATATTTTAGTAATTTGTGGGAGAACTATTATGTCCCATGCTGGGAAAATTGTCTTTATGGTTTCTGCAGGGAAACAAATTCATCAATTTCAGTCCACAACAGATTTTCTGTTTCTTCCTCCTTCTTTTGTATCTTGGAGCAGTATTATAAGAACCTCTTACCCCCAGTGCATTGAGTCTGGATTGCTCCCATCTTTGGGATAAAAAGCATATGCCCTGCAGTCTGTGTTTTTCAGTGCTGTCCACAAAATGACCACTGGGTTTTGTTTGGACACCATAATAGCTGCTATGAACCCCAAATATTTGGGTTTGAATGTGCAGCAGCATTGCATTTATGAAAACTCAGCTGTATTTTATTGTTGGTGGGGTTTGAAAGTTGATATTCTGCAGCAGAGGGCATTAAAACAGTGGTATGATAGTGCCTGATTTGGAAGGGAGAAGGAAACGGGGCTTACTCTTTATCTCAGCGTTTGCATTGTCCACATAGGATAATCCTTCAGGATCCAGTTTGTAAAATGTATTCAAAAGCCTTTGTTGTACTTTAAATCATGCTTTGTTTTCGGCTATAAACCTTAGGTCCCACACCCACATCTGTAATGTGTTTCTCGGTTCAGATTTTGATTTGTAGAAGAGATTTTGTGGTTAAGGAAAATTCTGCATTGTACTCCACCTCTGTCTTGTGCTGAAAACAAGTTCAGTTCTGACAGTGATCAGGGGATACTGTTACTGCTGTACAGAGGAAGTTTTTAAAGCTCAGTTAAAGCTAAGTTGGCTCACAAAAGATAGGCTTCCAAGAGCGCTGGCAGGCTGGGATAGTGAAGAGAGAAGAGGAAAAGATGTGTCTGGATCAATTAGTTAATTGCTAGATAATAAATTAATCCTTTTTCAATGGATACAAGCTAAACTTCTCATTTACTGCTCAAACTTCCCCTTCAGAGATTTGATTACAACATTCTCTCCCAAAGCAAAGAGCTCTTGCTATTTTGGTATAAACACTCATTGATCCTCCATAGAGATTTGAAAAATTGCTTTCCTGTCATTAACAATGATAAAACTGCAAGCAATATTCTTAGAGGTGCTTTGGGTGGGGCATCAAACCAAGAGGAACAAAGTAAAGAGCTTTAAGAAGTAATGTGCACTCTTACTGTTATCCTTCAAGAAGGAAATTAGCACAGGCAACACTGCGCAATGCATCAGATAGTAGTTTAATGCAAATTATTTTATGATTTTTGATGAACTTTGGGGATTCAGAAGTTTTGCTATCGCTCTGTTACTTTGTTTCTGATAAGTTTCTTAAAAAAAAAAGCTGGTTTAAGTTTCTTAAAACAAAAACAGCCAACAACAGCAATAAAACATGAGCAAAGTGATGCCTGAGATGCTCATTTAGTTCTCATTAGCACAGTAAATGAGAACATGATGAGGTTTGGTTTGGTTCTATATCCCCATGCCTCTCAACGAGGATGGTTTAGATCTGTATCACAAATAGTAGCTGAGTCATAGACTGGCCTGTAGGCCCAGTATGGAGCAAGGCATTGGATCTGAGTCTGGAGCCAGTAATGTAGCTCTGGAAGTTTTGGTGAGAGGTGGTTTTTCTTGGCAGCTGGTTGATGTTTTTTTAAAGTGGATAAGAATCTTGTCTCCTTTTTCCTATCTGTAAAGCCAAAGACATTGCAATCTAAATTCACAGACTGAAATAATTCCTGATGTTATTTATGGCTTCTGCCTAAAAGGAAAAGAGCTTTCCTAACTGCCATGTAGGCTTGGGTCAGTAGCAATGGCCAAACCTCCCCTACTCACCTCCTTGCACAGGGCAGTGTGCCTGCAGCCTTGGGGACTGGATCCTGCAGCCCAGGAGGTGTGTTACTGCCTGTCTTTGCACTGGGACAAAGCTTCTCCCACGCCACCAGGCATGGAGGCTGGGAATGGAACCAGTTGCAGGATGCTTTCACTTCCGAACCAGGATCTGACTTAGTTGATGACAGCCTGTTCTGTGACTGTGCTCACATAGCTGGCTGTAATGACTGGAGGAACATGTTATCTAAGGTTGCTTTATCTTTTGGATATTTCAATTATTGGCTGCTCTCCCATCTCTTGAGTGTGAGGGCTGTGACACCCTTCACACTGCGAGGGTCTTAGTCTCCTCTCACATTTGTTCCTAAAAAAATTTTTTGGAGAGGGAGAAAGGTAGAAAAGCGATTAAAATACATGTGTTAGGTCCATAGAGAAGAATATGCAGAGAGGCCCTGTGGGCAGTTTTCTGTTCTCCTCCAGGTGCTCTGGCCTGAGAGGAGGTGTCCTTGCCCTTCCTGCATACTGATGGTTATTATGGTTCCCACAAATGGTTTTCTGTAGGTCAGCATAACATGGGCAGCACGTCAGCACTGCTTAGGATGGCCATGGCTGGTCCATGTTCAAGGCTCTCTGTATCACTGATGCTGGCAATGCCACGCTGCTTTGTCTCCTGGGAGACCTGTGTCCTGCCACGGGCGGCATTTTCTCCTGTGCTGTGGCTCACCTTCTGCCTTAACTTGAATTTCATTCACTTATGTAATGCCAAGCCTCCAAGTATTTCATTTGGACATGAAGAGTGACAAGTGGAGGGTTTTTTAGCATTGTAGACATGCACAGCTAGTAGTCCTCTGTGGCTCTGCACTGCCCTGGCAGGAGCTGCAGAAAGAAATATGCTCAGGACCCATGGTGAAAAGCTGAACAGAGACAGGAGAAGACAATCCTAGCTGGAGTATTGTGTGATATAGAGACTCACTTGTCAGGGATAGGCATGCATCTCTGCATGCCTGGAGAGAGAAAAGGCAGCTGAGATGAGCAGAGAGCAAGTGTTGTGCCTTTAGCCAATGATGAAGTAGTTAGATAACTTTCTACCAATTATGTTAGAATATGCAAACCTTCTGATGTGTATAAATGTCTATTCTGTAAACAATAAATTGTTACATTTCGGCACCCCTGAACACGCAGCACAAGCGTGATTAATGTCGCTCTGGCCGTCCCAACCGCGACATTATGGTGACCCCGACGTGATTGGGGGGTACCCACGACACTCACTACCACTGTTCTTTTGGATAATAGTGCTAAAAGCAGATTTGTATAAAGAAAAATATCCTCTGCTTTTGCCCTTTGCTGGTGTTGCACTGAGTGAAGCTAGTGATGGGTTTAATGAAAGTCAGAAGAGTTGGGAGGGGAGCTGTGGATGACTAGCTGGGTTACATTCAGAGAATTACATGGGCAAAACCCAAGTTTTTGGTTTCTTTTTAATTCAGAAAACCATGCTAATGAACCCTGGCCTGGTTTTGGTTATATTTCTGTGAACCTTGCACGTTTGTTGTTTTGTTTTATTTTGTTTTGCTCTCACATTCGTAATGGCATTTTTCAAGTTGAGTTTCTTTAGTAGGATACGGATCAACCAACAGTGGTAGCTGGAGGAAGATTTATTCATCTGTGTTTTCAGTGTTCAGATCAAACATTTTCTTTCATTACACATGTTGTCTCTTGGGGAATATAGTCTTTAGTGACCCAAAATCAACTGTATGCAAGACCCATTCCTGTAACTTGGTTTTGCTTATGTATCTGTGGATATATAAAGTCATGAACCAGAAGCCATGAACTCATGAAGATGGAATTCACTGAACTTTTTGACTTAAATTCACTTAACATTCCTCTTATATTGCAAGTTGAACTCCTTAAGTTACAAGCAGGACTGTACTCAGGCTGAGGGAGGTTCCTTCCAGGGAAAGGTGAACATCAGCCTTGACTTGTGTTAGCTGTTGGGGAGCACTTGTGAGCTGGCAGGATAGCCTGCTAGATCAGGGATAGCACTGACACGTTGTACCTGCCTCTGATGCAAACATGGTGCAGTGCTTGTCTGGCAATGCAAACAGACCATCATCCTGCCCCGTTTGGAAGAAGGGTCTGCACAAGGTGAATGCTGACTTGGCAAGAGTTGGGTATCTGAGCTGGTCCCACACCTTGTGACTCTCACAATGAGTGCTGGATGTGCATGGTGTTGTTCCACGCGGGGCTCCTTTGCTGGGATGGCTCTCCACGCACATCAGCTCCACTGACTTCACAAGGCCTGTTTCTTCAATGCAGACAGCAAGCTTTTTAAAGCTGGTTTTTTATGTCAAGGGATAGAGCTGTGCTCAGTTTGTCTTGAGCACTGCAGAACCAGAGATGCAAAAGGGCTTTTGTCATAATAACCAATACTGACCCCAGAAAGGCGCCCAGTGCTCATCATCCAAATGCTCCACAATACTGAATGTACACTTGGATGTTCCTGAGGTGAAGAGCAGGTGTCCCAACCCTCTGAAGTTACTGGCTACTCTGGTAGCTTGGCACCCACTTTGTGCTACGCACCAAGAAACCCCAAGGTGCAAGGGTAACTGTGGCTTTCTCTTAGCCTGCTACCTGCCTTCATCAGAGAAGCCTAGTTTTTGACTTCTGGACAAGTTGGCAAAATCAGATAATAATTATTCTTGCAGAAGTTGAAGTTTCCAAATTTGTGTTGTAGGAAAAATAGAAAATCGTTTCAAGTGAGAAGGGGCACCTGTTATTCACTTCATGTCTGTTTCCCTACAAGCAAGCATGTCGATATTTTCCATATGATCAGGGGACAAATATGTAGTTCCGTCCATCCATGTTCACCCGTATGCTGATGAATTTGGGTTCAGAATTACTGTGTGATGACAGGAAGGAAAACTAGTACATCACAGGCAGGATTAAGCAACAGTTCTCAAAGTTTTAGAGAACAATAGAAGATGAATGACTTGATAATTCTGCTCCGTTTCCTCTCTCCAACAGTCAGTGCTTTCAAGCACAAATGCATCTAGTTCCATCAGCAGTCTGACACCTGAATTTCTTACCCATAATGAATCTAGAAAGTTCAAATACTATTTGGGAAGGTAATACCTAACTGAATGTATTCATTTTCTCTCATTTCTCCCTTCTTCCAGCCTTTTCTCCTGCCTTACTGTGTTCCTTACTTAGGCAGATGATAGAAATGAGTTTTCTAAAATGGGAACAAGCCATCAATTCATAAATGGCTGCAGAAGGGGAAAGCAAGGTCTTGTAGCTCACCTAATGCTCACCTAATGGTCCAGCAGCAGCACTTGTCCCGCATGTGACATGTGAGCCAGTGAGGCACAGGGCACACCAGGTGTCAGGGCAGGCTCACATGCTCAGAAGCACGGTGCAGTCTCAAAGCCTGAGAAAAGAGTGTGGGAGTGGAAGCATGTCTTAAATGTTGTTTTGTTCCAATATTTTTTTACCTTTAGTGGAGGATCTTGTTCCTGTCTGCACCTCTCATTCATGACTGCTGGATTCTTCCACCCCCTTTGTCTTTTGCTGCACCGACATAAACAAACATTTCCCAAGCAGTATTAACTAGTGAAGATTGATTTTGGAATTAAAATTTGAGGGGTTGTTACATCAAAATGGGATAGTACCTTCTACAAAATGTTGCTGACATGAAATTTTGTATTTCAATTAAAACTAAAAGGAAATGTCTCAGTTTGAAACTACAAGAAATGATTAATGAGGAGTAGAAGTGAGGTAATTCCTTTTCACTTTTTTTTTCCAGTTACTTCGGGAAGATTGAAATTGTGTTGCTATAACTGATAGTTTTTTAGACCAAGAGCAGCCTATCTCTGAGCACCATATAGGCTTTCAGATGCCTTGTATCTGCCAAATCCTTATGAGCACCAGTATTCAGTACCACTAAACATCCAGTAAGACTCCTAAAACCTGTGCCTGTGTGAAGTGCAGTGCAGCATGGGTGCAGGTCTGAGGCAGCCTCCCATCCTGGTGCTTTGGGCTCTTGAGCACCCTTAGCTTTGGAGATGCTTCCTGAAGTCCCAAAGTGCAAATGAGCCATTTGGAGGTAGCTGGGTGACTTTGCTCGATGCGTGGATGGAAGGGCTCCTGCCACTTGCATCATCCGGGCACCAGGCAGAGCAGGAAAGTGTAGATCCAGGTGTTTGGTTCAACCCGTTCAGTAATGTAGATGGTGAGTGGTGATGTTTCACGTAAAAATTGCACAGCAGAGCTCACTAGAAATAATTTGTGACCCGGGAATAAAAATCTGTGATAAGAATAACTTTTAATTGCATCAGGTCAGTAAAGTATTTTACAGATTCATGCCCAGGACAAGTCTTGGGTATAGAAGATATGTTAACTTCAGTATATCCACGCCTAGAGTCAATTGTTTATCTATTGTTCTCATGGAGTTCACAAAGAAAATCTCTGTATTTAGCTCCTTCAGTGGACAAGTAACAGATGAGCACAGTAAGACTCGTGTGGTTTTAAGCTGCATTTGTATTTCCTGCAGCACCTCTCTGCTGGGCACCACAGACTCTGTGCTGTTGGCAGTTGTGCTGGGATGGGAAACTGGCATTGTTCACATTCAGCAGATGGAGTGGTTTACTGAGGGAGCTGCACTTGGTGGACTTGGACACTTCATCTCCCTTATAGTTCCCTTGAGTAAGCTGAGCTTTCCACTCCTTTCCAACGTATAACATGCTTTAGTTTCTTCATGTAGTGAATTTTCTAACTACTGCTTCAGTGTAGTTTTGGCTTGTCTCTTCACATTTGGCAAGAGTTTATTTCTGCACATAAATAGATATAAACCAGATTTTCTTAACACAATCTTCCTAAATATGATGATGGAAGTCTGTTGAAGGAGAGAAAGTAAACCAGCCAAGTTGCATATTACTTTCTAATTGGTTTCTGGGAAGTATTAAAAAAATGCTGTCATGACAAATGAAAGAAAGGTACGTTTTATCATCTCAACTAAGTTTTAGAAAGCAGTACTGCAAATGCTATGTTTTAACTACTGAAAGCATCATGATTTGGGCTTTGCTAGTCATACAAAATAAACTCCAAGTGTCTCTTTATAGAAAAAAAAATACTTCTGTGGTTATATCACAGGGTAACTCTTGAATATTGTAGCTTTGTTGAATCTGCATCCTGGGAAGTCTGGGCTGACCAAGTCTAACTACAGAAAAATAGAAATTATATCTGAATTACTCATTGCTGTTGTTTCAAGCTACTGCTAATCTTTCACTTGAAGGAGTAATTTGATTTGTATGGGCTCTCATAGTGCAGACCACGTAAACTGTCCTGAGGAAGACTTGAACTACGGTTTGATACTGGTTTAATGAAAGCCAGTACAGTAGATGCTGACACTTTTTGAAATTCCTTGTTTATTTTTGCCATGTCTCCTGGCATTATCAGTGAGCTGTATTTAAGATCAGTATTTTCTTTGGCATAGCCAAATCTATTTATTTCTTTGCTTCTTTGGTGTATTACAGCTCATCCTTTCTGTGTTTTGTCTCCATTTCTGTTCCTTCAGGATACTGATCATTTTTCTATTATTCTGCTCCCAGTTGTCTCAAAGTCCAAATAAAGTCTCAGATGAAGTCCCAGCTACACAAAAGTAGCAAGGAAAGGGCTTGACTAAAGGTCTTCTCCCCTTTTAACTTCGTGCAGTATAATCTGTAGCTTAAACTGTTGTTAAAATGGATTAGACAAGACCATTATGGTTATTGTGTTGGAAGTTTTGGCATAGCATAGGCTGTAGGACTTCCCTGAATTTATGTTTGTTCATGAACTTTCATGGCTTTCATGGCTTTCTTTGGCCACAAATCTGTTAGTTTTGTTCTGTGTTGGTTTTGAAGATTATTAATTTTCTGTCATGAACTAAACTCTGCTATCGCAGTGTCTTTTTAGGCAGTCTGTGGTTGTATTTGCTAGTGTCTCTGTCCCACATCTGAACACAACTAATGACTGGAAGGAATGTTGCTACTGTCCTTTGGCAGTTTCTAACTGCTGTGACATCTTTAATATTTCCCTTGGGTAGGGACAGTAGGATGGGAGAAGGGCGTTCCTTCGGGTTGAAAAAATGTGACTGCCTGAACAGTCCACTATTGTCCATTGTCAGGGGCTTTCGCGTGTAAATCTTTTCTTTGTCTTATACCTTTAGTTATTAATATGTTGCTGTTACTCTTAATTTTCTTATCTCTGAGCTGGTTCTGGTAAATTGCTCTTATCTCAACCTGTGATCTTTGCCTTTTGTGCTTCCGGGAGAGGAGTGGGGGAGCAATCCGCTGTGTGGTTTTGGCAGGAGCACTAAACTGGGCAATACCATTCCTAAACCAGGACAGCCTAATTGGTGCCCAGTGTGGAGCACTAAGCATTGAGAAAACAACAGGCCTCCCCAGAGCAGGTTGGAAACAAATTTGATCTAAGCATTTGCTGCATTAGGTACAGAGCCACAAGTCACGATGTTGCTTGGTCTGTTCATGTCGGTGTGGTACCTAACGCTGTATATATTTCCATATGTGCCCCTCGTGGTGCTCTTTTTCACAGCAAGTAGAAGGATCAGGATTGTTTTGTTGCTGTACTGTGGGATATCAGCTTATGACATGATAACATCAAGGGCAATGAGGGTTATTTGGGATGTGTGTTCAGTGTTGCTCTCCTGGCCTTGGGTGCTACCTCTGGGAATTCATTAATAATCATACCCAGCCTGTGGGGGAACAGGGGAGAATGATTTTCTCCAGCTTTTCACCCCCTTTTCCTCCTTCACACCTGTTACAGCAGCTTTTGAGAATTCTGAATTCCCTTTGGTGTTAAGGAAAGCATGCTCTTGAGCTGCCTACCAGGTCTCTTCAGAATGGTCCACACCATGTTTAGAGTCAAGAAAGAGATTTCTAGGGGGTTCATTCAGAGATCTGCCCCCAAGAGTGGGTTGACATGAGTGACGTGGCATGTGGAAGAAAATGGGCCAAGTTTGGGGAAAATTCTCTGCTGTAGTGGTTTGGAAGTTCGCCTCTAAACAACTACAACACCCTGCTAGAGTGGCAGAATATTTGCAAGGAGAGTGCTATGGCAACTCCAGAGAGGAGCAACTTATTGCAGTGTTCTGAGTCCTGTCTACTATTTATCAGACATTGTTAGATACTAGACAGCACCCTCAGGGGGACAAGGAGGAGGAGGAGGGGGAAAGTAGCCCAACAGGCACAGTGGCCACTCAAACTGCAGCCAAACCAGAATAACCTGTGCTGGTAGCAGTTGCCCCTCTACAGAAGAAGAAATCCAAGACCAAATCAGTTCACTTAGTGAGAGATGAAGAGGAAGCAGGAACAGGAGGAAGAGGCAGAGCCAGAGATAATCACCTGATTCCTATCCCCGGGTGAGTTGTGAGATATACAAAAAGATTTCTGCCACCAATCAGGTGAGCCCCTGGTGACCTGGCTGCTCCAATGCTGGAATATTGCCGCCCACCATATGAAATGAGATGGTAGTGAAGCCAAGTAACTGGGATCCCTGTCCCAGGATGTGGGCATTGACAAGGGTATTGGGAAGAGGACAGAAACTCTCAGCCTCTGGAGGCACCTCCTGTCAAGCATGAGGGAAAGGTATTCTCTCAGAGGCAGTCTAGTAGTGCGTCCAAGTGGGTGGAACACCATGGAGAAAGGTATCCAGTACCTGAGAGAATGAGCTGTGCTAGAGGTAATCTATAGAGATTCAAATAAGTAAGAGAGGAAACATCCCACACCCCACCAGTACAGACCAGAGTCTGCTTTTGGGAGCAAGTGCCCCACTGCTCAAGAGATGGGACACACCACAAGGTAACCTGTGGTTTTACCTGCATGACCATGGAGAGGACATGTGGAAGTGGGATGGAAAAGCCACCTCTGCCACAGCAGCACAGGTGCATGAGCTGAAAGGAAGAACAACCACAGGAAGAAATTCTTCAAAGATAAATGCTGCTCTAGTTTCCAGTGGGCAAGTCCTCAGACAGAATGGAAGGGCTCATGTTGTGTTCAGTCCTCTTGAAGCGACCTCCAGTTCGTATTTACAAGAAGTGAGCAACGAGTACCATGACAAGGACTGAAATGATGCTGTTGCTGCATCATACAGGCGCTTTCCTGCTTTGTGCAAGCTTGAGTATTGCTTCCACACACGGTGTAAGATTTGCAGTTTTGAAGATCTAATCTAATAATTAGATTGGTCTGCATTTGTGGTATTGCCAGAAAAAGGCATATGTTGTCAGGCAGTCGAAGTCAGCAACAGTGCTGAAGTGGAAATGTGCTGAAATATTAAGAAGGCAGAAATCCAAAATAAACCACCCAAGGTTTGGCTATTGGGAAACAAAAAATACTGTCTTCCTATATATATGCTTTCCACATGTACTTATAGAAATATTGTTTGCCTGATGTCTCAAAATTATTAAAGGGCAGTTCTTTTCCTTTCTTGGCTTTGGTGTGGTAATAGAAGATGCTATTGGCGTTCAGCTTATCAAGGACTGGTATAAAAGGAAAGAGAAATTATTGAAATGGCTTGAATGGAAGAGGCACATGTAATATAATGCAGGAGAGAGGTATGTCATTGAGTTCCTTCTGTTTTTTTGCGCAAGGTTTGCAATTCCGATTTTTCGTGTTTAGATTTCCCCTGGGAAAAAGAGAGCATCACTGACCTGAATGAAGTGAATGTAAATCCCAAGAATCACTGATCTTCTCTGTGCTGGTGAAAGACTTTGCTTTTAAATTCAGATGGCTCTCTGGTGCTGACCTTTTACAGAACTGCACTGAATTGGAGATCGGGCTTTGAGATGGTACATGAAGATGATGAAGTTTTGACATGCATTCTGAGCCAGTAATTATGGGATTTCATCTGTACGTATCCCTTAAATAGATGTGTGCTCAGAAACTGGCATGTCACAAGCATGCTTTTTCTCCTGGGGTCAATGTGTGCACACAGACATATATTACTGTTCTGGTACAAAATTCTTCTATAAATGCCATCACAGATCAGGCAAGATTAATTTTTTTTTTTATTATTAATGTTTTCTCCTTTAAAACCACTAGCTTCTCTCTAGTCACTATGCATGTGGCTCAGTTGGGTAGTAGTAGCAAAGAGTTTCATTTCAGTAACTTTACCAAGGAATTCATCCACTAAATGACAAATACTTCTACCTCCTGGGACTCATCTGAAGTAGCATCCCAGAAGTCCTTTTTATCCAGCTTGGATCACACCCTTACACAGGTGCAGTTAAGAAGCGAGAGTAAAAATTTGGGCTACTGCTATTTTCTGCTTCTCTTGGCGCTATTCCTGGAGAGACTCGAGTTGGTAAGTGTAGCTGTCACAGCAGCTGTTACCAGTGACACAAAAATAATCAAGTTGTGGTTTCTCTTGTGGTTGGGCCATGTGTATTTTATAGTGACATGTCCATGCTAGGAGAGAGAGTGTCATGCTTGATTGTTGTGATGGATGCTTCCAGGAAAACAAGACGAGTCTCTGAAGGCAGGTTGTCTAATTCTTTCCATGTTCATGAAATCCTGTTGGTTACATGACAGATCACTAATTGAACTGTGTGTTGTTTCTTCTCGCTTTTCCGATGAGTTGATGGGGAGGGCAGCATCCATCTCATTTTTCTCCCTGTTGCTTTTGCAGGGGATAGCTGCTATGTTTGTTCTTTTCAGCCAGTCAAAAGAATGCCGAAGTCAGGTTTTATTCTGATTCTTTAATCGAGTGAATGCTTTCATTTTTTTGATGTCTTGAGCCACCAGTGTGGGGTTCCAGGCTGTCAGAAGTCCTGAATACTTTGGGACACAGATGCTCAGCAGCACTGAGAATCCTTGGTGGTACCTGGGTGATGAACTGTGCCTCGTGCAGAAATTACTGTGAACATGCTGTGAAATTATGGGGCCTTGAGAACAATCCTTCTTTTTCCCGTATTTAAAATGTTTTCTCTAGGTTGCCTCAGATAAATTGAATAGTATTATAGTGCAACTGTGAAATTCTGCTCTTTGGTTCTTAGAAACACAGACTCTTCCTGTTGCACCCAATTTAGCTTACCAGAGGGAAAAGTTTCTTCAGTGACTCGGGCAGCAAACACAGTCCGTGTGCTCTGGCATGCTCCTGGAAGGGCTAAGAGCCCTGCATGGGTCAGGGGTGCTGCAGCACTGTGCTGATGCTCTGCCGAAGGTGAACATGAGCTTGAAAAATCTTGTGCTAGCCTTCCTGCCATTGCTGGGCAGCAACCAGATAGATTCTGGTTTTTTTCATTTCATTCATTCATGTTGCTGTGTCAGGGGAGAAAAAAACCTTTTAAACTATATATAGTGTTAAACCTTAAGGCTGAGGCTTTTTTTTGTTTGTATGTCTGGAGGGGAAGAATCTCATGTCACATTTGCTTTGTATCTCCTGTTAGAGGTGACGTGCTCAGTGCTGAACAAGCTGAGGAAGCTGTGCTGCACATGACCTATGGTGTCAGAAGATGAGGAGCAGAACAGAAACAATAGGAGATCGAGATGCTCACAGCTTTGTGTCCATGGGCTTTATTGCTGTTACCACTGCTCTTCACTCGAGTGCCCCAGGAAAGGAGTGAGGACCAGCATAGGAGATTGGGATGCTGCCTGCTGGTGGGAAAAGCATCTGAAGCAGCAAGAAGAGATACAGGGGATCAGTTGAGAGATTATCTGTCAGACCTTGATAAGACAAGAAACTTAATTGGGCAAATAGGGAAGACAGGTGCGTGTGTCAACCATAGGAAGGTTTTTGGAGGATGCTGGGGTGATCAGTCAGTGAACAAACCTTTTTGCTCTGTTTCAGTGCAACACAGCAGGTCCTGGCTGTGATGGGAAGCCTAAAGGGATGTGGTAATTAAGAAACGTAAGTAAGATCTAAGTCATAAAAATAGTAAGAGTTTTACCAGATCCATTGTGCATAGACAGGCAGCAGGGAATGTGGATCACACAATATGTGATAGCCAGGAATAAAATCCAGGTTTGTTCATGCCTCAGGCCTCTTCATAATCACTAGACCATGACTCCTTCCTCTAGCACAGCTTGGATGGGAAAGAACCTCCATTTTAGGTGGAAGACCAGGCTCTGCTCAGTCCAGCAGGGCTAATCGTGTTCTCCTGCTGTTTGCCTTTGCCAGGTGCAAATTCTTCAGCCTCACAGAAACCCCTGAGGACTACACCATCATTGTGGATGAAGAGGGCTTCCTAGGTAAGTGTCAGCATGTGCCACTTCAGTATCCAACCTGGGAGTGGAGGAGGAAAACATGTCACCTCACTGAGATAATAAACCAGAGCGTTTGTAGAACAGGTCCATTTGTCAGTGCTGGTAGTACAGCTCTGAAAGGTGCTTTGATCACTTAAACACACTGTCTTTGCTGCTGTGCTGTATAAGGCAATTCACACATGGAATGTGAATATATTTGACTGCTGGGAGACACACAAGTCTTAAAGAGCAGTTTAAGTGTGTTTGATTAAGTAAAAATCAGTATCTGCACATCATTGTCTTAAAATGAGTTGGCCTGTGTCCCCAAGCCTCCACAAGCACACCACATCCTGCATCTTTAGCTTCTTCTACCAACCTCACTTTCAAAGGAGCACTTGAAGATGAATAGTTTGTATCATCCTCACAGCCAGCACAATGCTGTGGAATTGAGAACCAGCTCCTTTGGCTCATCACCGAAAGCTAGGATTTACCCCCTTTCTTACATGCAGCTCTCCATGTACTAAATGTGCCATCTTTGCTTGTGGTGGCTGAAAGGGTCAAAGGTGGAGTCATCTGCTTGTCACAGAAGGTGATTGGCCTGTACTAGAGAGTGGCAGATTCTTGTCGCTGGGCAAGTGCTGATGGAGAGAATGATTTGGCTTTGTAGGTGGAAATAGTTTGTAATAACTTTTATCATGTGTGGAGGTTTTGTTTGTAGCAGTGTTATTGAGGTGGTGGAATGAGGAAGTGTTGGGCAGCTATTACTATTTTTGTTCAGTCACTCCTTTCTGTGGTTGGAATTAAAAGTCTGCACAGTTCAGAGGTTGGAGAAAATTCATTAAAATATGAAAAAAGAGGATTTAATTCCTGAATAGGAATTAACTGTTGAGAACCTTCTTGTGACACTGTAGTATTCAGTGGGTTTGTAATATCCAAAACACAAGGAGAAAATTTGAAACTACACCATCTTTATTTAGTATGGAGTCAAAGTTTTATGATCAGTGCTGAATTAGTCCCTTTTCTGTTTCAGGAATATTCACAAACATATAATACTATGAACTACATTTTAGAACAGTACAACAGTAGCTAAAGGTTTTAATAAATTAATCACTTGGTTGAGACTAGGAAATAGATCTTTACAGCTGTTTATAATTTGGGAGTTGTGGGGTTTGCTTCGAAGTCTGTGTCATGTACTTTTGCTCCCAAAAGAGGAGGTGACATATGATTACTGCCAGAGTATCACTTGTTGCGTTTGTTCAAGAGACATATACACAAGAATTTTACTACTCTTTTTAGTATCACATTTTTGTTATCAATGGCAGCTGGGGAAAATCAGTTCAAATTTGGTTTTGCCATAATAGTAGGATACAGAGCCTCCCTCTTAGAGCTTCATTTTAAGAGAAGGTTCACCAAAGGAAGAGAAAGTTTTGGGGTTTTTTTCCAAGGGGCACAGCATGTGGCAGAGCAAGAAACCCATATTCCCATTCCCAGAGAGTCTGTGTCACCGAACCATGCTGTCCCTGCAGAGGGGATATGGCAGGGACACGCTCTCCTCCAGCCTCACACCTGTGTCTGACACTCATGGCACTCCTTTCTCTGCCCTGTTGGCACAACACAGATTCCTCAGTTCAGTCACTGGCTGTAACTAACCCTGTACAGTCTCCAGCAGCCACACTACTATTAATCTCTCTGGAAATTATTCCACCTTGAAACAAAGGCGAGCTCAAGCAGTGGCCTTGCTCATCCATGGTGGGGAACTCTTCCACTGTGCACCAGTGGCTGTGCTTGGAGCAAATCCCAGGTCTGGCACAACCAGTGTCCTCGAGGAGCTGCTTGTCCCACTGATGCCCAGGTTATCTCTGTGAACCAGACAGTGCTGCTTCACTTCAAAGCACCAGTCCCCTCTGCTTGGACCTTCTGCTATCTTGGCTCTCACTGGCACCTGAACTTACTGCTGATAGTCACAGTGCCTATGTACCTTCCATTGGGCCATGGTTTTGGCAGCATGTAACCTCCCTGTTTCTTCAAATACACCATGTGCAGATGGTGTGTTACAGCAGGGCTTTGCTGGAGAAAAGATCACCTTCCAGGAAATGCAGAGAAGGAGGGAGCATGTTAAGGCCATCCTCTGCTACACCATGGCATGGAAACCAGGTGCAAAACTCAACCTGGGTAGTAGTGTCACAGAGATGGCAGCTTCATCATCTTTTCTGTGCTTTTTCCTAGGAAGTGGTGATGTGCTGGCAAGACCTGTGTGCACTGCATCTTGCTAATTCTCCTACCACAATCCTCATATCCTTTGGGTTTGTGTTCAGCCCATGTTCTTCTTTCTGAATTGTCACTACCACATCCAAAGCTTCATCTCAGGGTTAGCTCTGTCTGCAGTTGTTCCAACCGTGTTCCTCAATTCAATATGATTTAAGTTTTTCATGGTCTGGAGTAATCCAGGATCCAACATACAGGATGCCTTGTCACACTGAAAGGTCTCTGCTTCACTCCCTGCTTCCTCTCACAGTCTAGCTATAAATGTCTCGAGAGGACAAAGCTCACTTTGCCATTGTATAGTCTGTAATCACCCCCTTGGCTTCAACAGAATCAAAATCTCCAAGAGTTCCAGCATCCCACCTTCTTGCAAAATAGCACCAATCATGTCTGCCTCGAGTGCATCAGCTGCTGCTTGTCCTGAGTAGCAAAGTGCCAACTTCAGCTCAAGAATTACAGGGTAAACCTTCATCTTTGATGAGCAGCTCAGATAGCGAGTCCAACAATAAATGACTTTTCTTTCCAGGTAACTGTTTTTCTTGCAGTGCTTAACAAACTTAATGTTTGTTAATGAAGGACAGGTTTTTCTGTGTGGAAAATTAGGACTTTTCTTTCTCAGGCACCTGTATGAATTTTTGCCACAGCAACAGTGAGGAGGTTGTCCTGTTAGCTAGCATTTCCCTTGTTAGCCCTTGTGCACATCACAAACACCCCTGATGGGAAAAGAGTAGATTGAAGAACACTTTCAGCAACCC
This sequence comes from Calyptomena viridis, assembly GCA_013390005.1. NCBI lineage: Eukaryota > Metazoa > Chordata > Aves > Passeriformes > Eurylaimidae > Calyptomena > Calyptomena viridis. The sequence continues at coordinate 129,888 of WEIV01006093.1, read as the reverse complement.
TTGAGGGTAACACTTAAAACATACTGACATGCAGTAATCATTCTTAACTGTTTTGTCAAAAACAATCCCTAGGCTTGTTTCCCTGAGAGCAGTGACTGAGTGAGGCTGGTAAAGAAGATATTATTTCTGCTTCCCAGAAAATGTCTGCAGTGCAAAGCTGTAACCTGCTTAAACATTCATTGTGCTGAAGGGGAACAACTACAGCCTAATTTTGTACTTTAATTCCCTGGCATTGAGGTAGGGGTTATATCTGCACAGAACCTTGTTTGTTCCAGTGACTTTGGCCTGTTAATGAGGAAGAATTTTATTCAGCAAATAACACAGGGGGACGGTGCACAGAAAGCTCTTTTCCTGGCTGATATTGGCATGGATTAGCAGAAGGAGTTTGGCCATGGGCCCTCCTGCTTGAAGACAAGTGTCTCAGCTGCTAGGATGCTTGGACAGCCATGTACAATCCTGGTATTTGACCCCTGCTGTGGAGCCAGCACATGGCAGAAAACTGGAGTGGCTGCTGCTCCCTGAAATATAGGAATATTTTTTTGGCTGGTGTGCTTTTTTTCTCAAGGTTTGGCTGAAATAAGGAGCTGTCTGTGCATGGTGCAGATATGCCATAGCCCCTATGCTCTCTGTGTAGCCTGTGCCTGTTTCAAAGGGCAGCAAGGACAGACTCTTTCTCTCGGGGCAGCTGCATGAGCAGAGCTTCTACCCTCTGGTGCTGCTGGTCCCAGTAGTCTCTGTTCATCAAAGGTTTTGGCTTTCACACACTGAAAGGAAAACACATGCCAGCACACCTGGAGATAGCCATGCTCATGGAAACCCTGTTTGTGTGCGCTGTGAAGCAGTTGCTGACATTGCAGTCCTTTCCTGGAGATGCCATCTGAATAAAATAATAAGGTTTGGGAGTAGCAGTGTTCCTTCAGTGACACTTCCAACAGTTGTCACATCGCAGGCTCTGTGCAGTGTATCCAGGGAGCCTCTTATTGGAGGTAAAGAGACAGTTTAAAGGGGGTTGAGTTTGGTTTAGTTGTCCTTTTTCTGTTCCTGGTTTCTCCAGCTGGTTTGTCTGCGGCCCTTTATTCTCTTGGAAGTGTATCAGGTTTAGTGATAGCTCTGCTTAGGTAGCTTTCAGTGAAACGTCATCCAGCCAGCCTCCCATTTTACAGCACTTCTCTGATTGCACAGCACAGTGAGAAATGTAGAACTTACACTCTCTGTCAACCACCATTATTCTCTACAAGCCTTATGAAGGAAGAGCCCATCCAATGCCACCTATGATCCACTTGCATGGAGTTGAGAGATGGCCATGGTTTACCCTTGGGTACTGGTCTGTTTCAGTATCTCTTGAATTCATTGAAATGAAGTTGAACTGTTTGATAGTGACCTGCCCAGAGTCACCACCACTGGGGCCTGGCTATGTGGTACAGGAAAATAGGCTCCTCTGTACTATCATTTCTGTGGCAAGATAGTCTCTTTGCACTTAGAAGGCAACAAATTCTACTTTTTGAGTTTGTACCGTATTTATGATGGAAAGAGAAGTCTCCCTTTTTGAGACCACTTAGAGGGCAGTGAATGGAGTTCGAGGGCTTCTTTCTTCTTTTATGGGGACAACCCTGTGTGTGTGGCTGCCTCAGCCTACTGTCCTTTGTGACCTTGGCAGCTGCTGAGTTGCTCCACAGATGTCTTGCATAAATGGGATCTGGGACAATCTGTCATCCAAGTGCAGGTGTCCTAAGGATGGAAGATAGTAAAGCAGCATGTTGCTAACATTTTTAAGATGAGATCACCAAGCCTTGTAACTTGCTTGGTGTCCCTTGCATGCAATCTTTCATGTAGGCAGTGAACTTCAAAGGTATCAGAGAAGGGGAGAAGAAATCAAATGCTGGGGTAAAGGGAGAGTGAATTGCTGTGATTTTCAGGTTGGTAAACATGCATATTCTGGCTTCAGGAAAATGTGAGGTAAGGGAAACATCGCCTGCATATACTCCGGTGTTCTTTCTCCTAGAATTGGTAAGCTCATTTCATGTAGGGCACTGCAGTCAGTAGATCTTAGGTCCTGACCGATCACTTCTGGATTGGAACCAGAGGGGAAAGGCCATTTCATTTCAGTAATGAAGCAGGAGTGGGAAATGTCCTTCTCAGGTGCAGATCCCCTGTGTGAATATGGAGCAAGACTCTCGTCTCCCCACACTGAGGTTCATCTTTGAGATGCACATGACAGTCCTTTCTTGAACCTTCTTTGGCTGCCCGATATGGCCAGTATCTTCTCTGAAGCCCAAAGTCCATTCATTTCCTTGTTTTCCAGAAGGAGGAGGCTCCTAGTTTCAGTTCATACTTCACAGTAAATTGCCCAGTACATTAAGAGTAATGGAACTATTTGAAAAATCTCAGCTAGTTAGAGTGGCAGAGAAATTTTCATTCTAATAAAAAAAGGATAAAAAGAAAAAAGCCTTCTTGTTGGTAGTGCTTTGTTTTGATAACCATCATTCTCAGACAAGCTGTTCCCTGTCTGACCTTGGATTCAGGACCATTGTTTGCTTTAGTACCACACTGAGTTCCTGTTTCAATAACATCAAAATGGTAAATTGCTTTCAGTGTCCTCTCATCCTTTATATAAAATGGGCAAGAAATCAGCAAATAAATAAGTCGAAGCACAGAACCCATCTAGCTGGAAGCAATCTTTAACTTTATTTAAAGATACAGAGGGAAACAAGCTAATAGGTGCATGTGGTTTTCTGACTATTGCTTCTATAACTATTTCTCCTTTAATTTTTTATTGCCCAGTGACTAGGCCTTTGACTCTCAGACACAGTGGCATAATTTGGTTGCTGACATTTATAGTGCTAGATTCCTCTCCCAGACAGCCAGGAGAGCCTGTGGTTGCTAGGCAGAATGTGTTTTTCTCTACTAAACACATGTATATTCATTCTTTTGAATCTCTGCATGGCTAGACTACACTGTGTCTTGGGTTTTCAGGGGTTTTAAGTCATGTGGTATTAATGACCTAAATTCAAATTAAAACATGGAGATTCGACTATTGCCTAATTAGAAGTATGTGTTTGGTTGGGCAGGTTTTTCCTGCAATGCATGTCTGTTGATATAGATCAATAAGCATTTTGGGGGTATATGATTGTATGGGATTTCTGCCCTCTCCTGAGAGGCAGTAGGGTTTGGTAGTTAAAGATTTTGGGGGAAGGGAGGGAAGGATGAGAAATATATAATATTCCAAGATCTGGTTTGTGTCACTTGGGGAAGGGAGCACTTTAGCTTCTTCTCAGAGCTTGTATTGTGAGTGGGTTTGCAAATCTTGACAGCACATAGTATTCCTTATGTTTATAGCCTGCCACAGAAAGTCTTTTGGTTCAGTTTCTCTGCTTGCTCCTGTTTAAAGAAGTACTGCATAAATAATACAGATTTTTTGCTGTTTCCTCCATCAGATGGTTGTGTATTGATATCTATTTTTGTTACACAGCCTGTGGTGAGAAAGCCCAGACTTCTCTTCCTGAACCACTTGACTGGCCATGATTTCCTCCTTTAAATTTATTGTATCTTGGCTGTTTACCTAGCACTTTCCAAAGTCCGAAATAGATGAGCAGATAGATACTAGGGCTCATTCTTTTCAACCCCTCTCATAAATGCAGGGCCTACAAAGCTTTTCTGTCTGCAATGATGGAATGATTCACTGAAATTTTAGTTTGCTCTCTGAGAACAAGATGCAGCTCAGCAGAGAAGTAGCAGCCCTGCTTATTTGTTTCACTAGAGAGCATTTCACCATCTTCTTGGTGTTCCACTGGTGCATTTCTGGGTTTTTTTTTCTGAAGGGTGGACTTAAGAGGAGAGAGTGGCTTGCCTTATTTGTCCTGAAGCCGGCCGTATTCTGCCATGCCTAACTGTGCACCCCATAGCAAGGCGGAATGTACTCTGGAAGACCTTTTGAAGGTCTTATTACATATTTATATATGTAAGTGCTGGTAAGGTTGTAATTTGTCATCTTACCCTGTGAGAGATGGAAAAGTGCTGTTGCCCCCCTACCATAAGTTGAGAAGTGAAGCACAAGGGAAGCTGTGATAAAAGAAATCAGTGATACAAGGAGGAAATGAATCCCTTTTCCCATAGCTGAAAGCATTCAAACACTGGTTCCCAACCTTTGCTAATTATGAACCTACTTTAAGCCATACTTTTCTCGAGTTCCTGACCTGAATGAGGGAGTGGATTTCCTGCGCCTTGGCATCTCATAAATGCTGTGACCTCAGTCTAGAAATGGAGGCTTCAATAACCTTTGGAACAAAAGAGCCTGACATCATCTGCAAACAGAGAAAACATTTCTTTCATGGTAATCTCTTGTGAAATGCCTGTGTGCAGCACTCCCTGGGATTGGTCTCTGGGCAGATTTGCCAGATGTTCTCATCAGGGCAGGAGATGCCCTAGGTTTCCCAAGGATCAAGTCATTTGTCAAGGTGAGAAAATTTCTGTTCCTGGCAGGCTTGGAGTATTCTCCTAATCAAGTGAGACAGGAAAGCCAAACAAACTTAGATCCTGTCTGTACCCAGAGAGAGGCTCTCGGGCAGAGGTGGCAGCTTTTGTGCCCAAAAACTTCACCGGCTTTTTTTTTCTCCTGGTGCCAGTGATCAGTTTTTTCCAGCTTTCTGCCCACCTTGGTAAAAAGTCTCCAGAGCTAATGATAGATCAAGGGTAGCTCTCATAATCCTAGTGCAATGTGTCTAGTTATTTGGTTTTCACTAGAATCAGTTGAATTCCTTGTATCTAACACAGAGTGGCACATGTGTGTGACTCCAAACCAACAGTTCTCTTTTGAGGGGAATTAGCTTGATGCTTTGAGCTAATTCTTGTGCAGTTAAAACAAACGGGATATTCCTTCCTTTGCATGCAGTATTAAGCTGATGATGACACACTGGCTAACCATCATCTTCAGGCTTTTAGCCTGACAGTCCCAATCTGTCTTGAGTTTGTGGAAGGGTTTCACCCTGGGCAACTGAGCTTTTCTCAAGGGAACAGCTTTGCTCCTTCAATCACAAGGTGAAGGAACAATGGGACAGAGCACCATGGTGAAGTTCCCAGGTCTGCTGCAGGCTTTTCTGTTTGACCTTGGAAGAGTCTCTCATTGTGTCTCAGTTTCCTCATGTGAAAAATAGGGATAATCCTATTAAATCACTTCATAACAGGCCTTGTAAAGATTACTTAGAAAACATGTGGAAATGTTTGATAATGTAACAGACAAGGGGCATGATAAATAATTATTGAAGTAACTTCTGTCCTCCAGGATTCCCTTTTACAATGGATGCACTTGCAGCCTGCAAAACAAATGATCTTTGTAGTGGAACAGATTGAGATTATGGTGGGAAAAATACCCTTTATGAGAAAAGTTACATGATGTTTTAAAAATCTCCTATCTCGGCATTTAATCTTGTACAGGATTAAGATTCACAACATCAATGTTACAGTCGTATAGTTAGGAATTTAATGGCTCCATCTTCAAGTCTTGTTTGAAATGTATTTTTTGCTCCCCTCTGTCAGTCCAGTGAAATGTTGTCTGAAATACTGTCTTTTTAAAGAAAAAAAAGAAGAAAAACCCCCAGGATTCTTTGTGCTATTTTGTTTGAAAATACAGAAGGAATTGGAAATGTGAGTCCAGCTGCATTGGTTCTTTTTTTGATGTTCTTGTATTTCTGTGCTTTTGGTTTGTCAGTGGAACGCGCTGCCTGCGTCCCCTCGCCGGCAGCAGCCAGAGCTGGCAGCGCTGCCTTCGACTGTCTGGGCCACGTCCTCCCCAGCCCTGGCTTGCAGAGGCTGTGAGCAAAGCCTTTGTTCAAGAGTTTTTGAAACACAGGGGAAGTTTCATCAGGAAGCGGGAAATCTGCTGATTTCTGCAGTTCCTGTTACTGGACTATCAGAGACAAAATCCTCAGTTCTTTTGGGCTGTGGAACCCATTTGCTCACGAAGCAGCGAGTGGGTGAAGCCATGGCAGTGCTTTCCTGACTGGGAGCAGAAAGCCATGGCTGACAGACTGGGAAGGACTAACTCTTGATGGTGGCACAGACAGGGCATCAAAGTCTGTGCATTCAGGATCCTGCACAGGACAGATGCACCCATAGCTATGCTCTGAACGTATCTTGAGCTACACTTTTCATCTTTGTTGCTTGCCACTTAAAAAGCCAATTTCTGCTCCCTTCTTCCTTCTCATGAGCAAATGTCATCTTATGGAAATTGAATCTGGTTTTGATTTGAGGTTTCCTCATTGTTAGTGGTGTGTTATCCTGTGAAGAGGAAGAAAGAAAGCAGCCCGATTTCCTGAGAGCTGACCAGAGCCTAACCTGGGTTTGTCTTTCTAACCTGGCTGTCCAGTGAGACTGGACATAATGATTATTTTTGGAATCTACTAAATGTTCCACATTTTTAGCCAAACATAATAATGATGCTTTATTTTTGGAGCGTTTTAATATTTCCTGTCTTATGAGACCCCTGTGAAGTAAGAAGCAATTTTTTCTCCCATATATGAGGAAACTGGTAAAAAGGAGACCAAATTACTTGCTTCAAGTCACATATATGCTTTGTGGGACTGATCAGATTTTGCTTTAACTAGAAGCCCAAATTGCCATCTGCTTATATGCACTTCAAAGTTGGACTTTATTTGCCGCTGTAGTCCAAAAACCTGAATATCTGTTCTAAGACACTACTGTAGGACCACAATTTTCTCATATCCTCCTGATAGTCTGTAGTCAGTCCCTCATCCCTCTGTGCCCATGGCCAAGTGGGAATTGTGGTGTTGCATTATAACAACTTCTGCATGTTGACTTGACTTTGTTGTGCAGTTCCTTTTGTTGCTAGGCTGGTGTCTGGCTTGGCAAGAACTTGTCTCTTCCTCTTAGACTTAGATTTTTATGTTAGTCTGAGTTTTTTGTTTCTCACAGCAGAAATCATAAGTAGAAAGGTAAGAAAGCAGATTTTCAAAAGGAACATTTCTGTGCATTTCACATGACTGCACCAATCTCATTGGAAATGCACTTCTCCTTTTTGTTTAATTTTTAAGAAGTCAGTGCAAAAGTTTAACCAGCTTAGTTTTTAGATTGCTGACACAGTTTAAAATTACAAGGATTGCAAGAGGAGAAGTAGTTGAAAATAAGATGAAAGCAGGGGTTTCTGTATAAGCATTTCCTTTTATCAGTCCTTGATTGCTGGACACTTCTTAGTGGACACTTCTACTGGAGCTTTTTCCTCAGAAGGTGCTGCTTATTTCAGCGGAGAGGAGGCAGTGCTTGTCCATATGTATGGATTTGCAAGTTCTCTGTCTCTAAAGCATTATGGCTTCAGGCCCTCAAAAGGGACCAGTGTTTGTTATCCTATGGCCTGGTTGAAAAGCATAGTTGCATATCCTAGTTGAATGTTTAGTCCCTTGGAAACTTGTGACTAAGAGGAGATACTTGTCAGAGTCAGGATTCAGAGCTGAGCTATGTGTTTGTACAGCTTCATTTAATTCCAAGTTACCCTTGGGTTATTTAATTTCCTGACAGCTGCAAAAACAGTTTTCTCAGATAACAATGGCCCCTAATTAGGCAATGTGCCTAAAATGATAGAATGTTTTATTTGACCATGACACTAGTATTTTGTATGCAGCTTAGAGGATGAGAAAGTCGAGCAAGTTGCATTTCCAGCTTCCTTTGCAGAGCTGTGTCTCTCTTGTAATCCTCAGTGCATAATGCTGAAGGCATGCCCACTCCTCTGCCTGTCATTGTTTTGCTCTGTGTCATCAGTAAATCTGCCTTTCAGCTGGAACCACCTTCCAGAAATATGTTTTATCAGCACAGAAGGACTAAGAGCACTTGCATAGTTGAGGCTACAGAGCATTTCAGGGACATGAAGGCAAGAAGAAAACAGATGAGATTTACCTGTAGCTCAGACTTGTAGCTTCTTGGGGATTCTGTCACACTGCAGAGCTGCCCATATGTTGCTTTTATGGCTCAAGCACTTAGTACACAATCAGTGATAGAAATAAACATACAAATCAACTATTGTTCCAAATCATTTATTCAATTTGAAAAGGATGTTAGCATCAGATTATGTTAATTAGATCCTGACAAATAATTTGTGCTTGTGGGAGCTTTACGCTTTGGGCTATATGATTTGATGATCTCTGAATTCCCTCCTGTGAGAGCAAAAAGTGGCAGTTGGAGAGTCTGTCCCCTCCTTTAATTCTTAGACTTCCCTCAAAGTCTTGAATCTAAGAGAAAATAGGTAATTTTTTTCCCACTCTTTTGCTCCCAATTTTAATTCTTTTCTAGATCTTACAGTTCTGGAAATTCCCATACCATTCCTCATCATTGCAGAGCTATAAGTTCTTAAGATCCTCTTCATATAATAATGATATCAGATACCTACCTAAAAGTTTTGCAGCTTTAGTTAGCTGTTTGCTAACCTGCAAGTCAGAGTTTATCACTGCCTTTCAGCTGAGCACTCTGCATCATGTCCTAAACCACTGACCAGGGGCCTCTTTGGAAGGTTTCTGTATGCATTCTGTGTAGCCTTTTGCTTTGAAGTGACTGATCTTGCTCAGACACTGTAATATGGTGAAAGAGAGATTACTGCATCAATTGCAGTGTAAATAACAATGAAAACTTACTGTCTTTATTAATCTGGCCTTTCCCAGTTCTGTTTAGATGCTGATCTGTTTGCAGGAGCTGTTGATGTTGGCTCAGATTGGCTTGTGGCTACATGAGCAATCCCCATGTGTTGTCCTCTGGGTAAGATTGGCAAGGATAGGAGATAAGCAGGAAGATTTTATTCTTCCTTCCCCACTCCAGCTCCCCACCAGTCAATAACTGAGGGATTCCTAAATTACCACAAAATTGTCTAAACTCCTTATGAAGCCTCTTCATTCTTTCAGTCTCCAAAACATCATCCCCTGTGAGCATGTCTGATAATTTTACTGGGTTTCAGGTGTTGTCTTTTTGCACTGTAGCATGATGATGCCTGTGGTCTTACTCAGTTCTCCTCCCAACAGTTCTGAAAGTTGTTTGAACATCAACTTGTTGTTTCTCAAAGAACTGTCCACAGTGTCCCCAAGACTCTGAGGAAAGAGGATGAACAGAGCCTTAATAAAAATATAAAATAACATAGGTCATGCCAGGTTGTCCTGCAAAGGTTTCTCCATTGAGGACTGACTGTTTATTACTATTTTTCTTAAAAGTCCACCAGAGGTGGAGACAAATTCTGCCTTTCGATGAGCTGTTTCACATTATATCTTCCTTTAAAATCCCATCTCTGACAACTATATTGTAGCTATAGTACTCATAACAGAAAAAATCCAGTGGATTTTCTCATGACAGAGAAGAATAAAATTCTAAAATAAGAACACTTCCTTCTCAGAAGACAAATCAAAAGAATTACAGTATATTTGGGTTCATACCTCCTTCTCTCTTTCCCCCTTCCTCTCTCTCTGAATATGCATATCTGTTTGAATCATATAATGTATAAATCCTAAATCCTGACTCTAGGAGCTAAGTTAGGTGTAAGATACAATGTGCAGTGGTTAACTTTCTTCAGAGCAGCATAAAGACTCAAGTTTATTTTTCTCCATAATCCATCTCCAAGCCTTCTGTAGACCATCTGGGCACAGTGGTAAACCTGTGCCAAGTTTTGCTTGTCCATTTTTCTTTTGGGTTTGCTCTTTCTGAGATTTCTATCACCATGTCGTACCAAAATATTCTCATGTTTATTTTACAAGATTCACCAACCTCTCTTCAGTTCCAGCGTCCCTACTTCCACATTTATTGAATTTTTGCAGTTTGAATGAACCATATCTCCACAGTCACAGCCTGCATTGATTGTTTGAGTTGGTTTTGGAGTACATGAAATTGAAGAGTTACATAAGATGTAAGAGGCAACTTCAAGGGTTGGAAGTATCATCAACATTGGTCTTGTGGCTGACAAGCCCTTGGAAGGTCCTCAAATCCCTGATGTCTTTATCTTTGTGTCTTTCACATTGCTGTGCAGGTTGCAAGCACTAAATAACTGTTAATCTCTGGAGCCCTGCTGAAGTAACTGTGTCTGCAAGGTATTTATTTCACAGTTGTTTTTCTCTTCTGCTTCCCTGGGCTTGGTTAAGATGTTTGTTTACTGAAACACTTTGAGCTGAACTTGTGTAAGTAAGAGTTGCTAATTTAAATACATATAAATATACATAATGCATAATACATATAAAGCCTGTGTATATATGCATATATACCTATAGTTGTATATATATATATATATATGCAGGGTTGTAGAAGAAAACCTGTTCTTAAACTCTAGTTTAAAACTGAAAAGTGTATTGAATTTTCACGATATCTACCAAGAGCATCTGCTAGGACTCAGGAGTCCAGGACCAAACCAAGTTTTTTTGTAGTTGCTGAATGAAATAGGCAGCTCACACATGGACACTGACATCCATAACTACAAGCAGCCCAGCAGAGCAGGGAATCCTCAGGAGCTGGGTGGCAGGTTGTGTTCTGTGGTCCTACCACAGCTGAAATCCTCAGTGATACCAGGTTTTAGGTTTGGTGAATTAGGTGTTTTATTTTTTTTTTCTTTTAAAAAGTTAGAATTGAGCCTTTGGAGATGTGGGATGAGGATTTATGTGGGTCATCATGTGAATAAACCTCTGGTGGATGTCTGTTCATGCATTTTAGCCGGAGAACAAAACTAAAATAGCCTCTTGGACAAGCTTTATGCCGTTTGCAGCAGACATGAGTGCCTGCTCTGGCGGATGTTTACCACGGCTTTTCATGCTCTAAACAGAGCAGAGATCATTTTCCCAAAAATTCACTTTTAGAATTTGTATAAACAAATTCTTGACATAGGTGAGGGCTCCCAACATGTGACAATGTGCTTGGTTTTAGTGGCTTTTATGTACCTTTACAAGGAAATGTGTTTATGTGTCCAAGAATCAAGGACAATCCGTGCCAGCTTCTCAGATTGTCTCAGATTGCCACCCAGTTGGATGAAAGGAAACCACAAACTGAAACTGGTTTGCTTTCCAAAGTGCAACCTGTGTGTCTTAGACACATGAAGTTCAAAGGAGCTGCACATCACCAGCCCCAAAGAACAGTGCTCTTGAGAACAAAAGGCTTAATAGCAATGCTCTTTGTGGAGCAATGGCCACGCCTTTGCCTAATATGCACCTGCCTAATTTTAAGCATATTAAACTGGGTCTTAGCAAGCCACTCATGGGCTGAACATGGCTTAAATATCCAAAATATTAGGACTCCTTCCTGCCCTGCACCATAGAAATACAGGAAAGCAAGGCAGTTGGATGAGGTTAGCTCTTCACAGTGAGCAGGAGGAGGGCATCAGCCAAGGTTTTCTTTAAATAAAAGCCTTGTTTTGTGGCTGGGTCTCACTTGAGTTCTGTGACAAGGGGCATTGATGGTCTGTTGGCAGGACAGAACGTGGGATTTTGAGCAGGGCTTTCATACAGCAGACAAGGTGTGTGCCAGAGTGCTCACTGCAGGGCACTGCTGTGTTAGAGACTGGTTTTATCACTGATTCTCAGTCCTTCCCCAGTTGCTTTAAAAAGTCTTCGCAGATGAAAAGTTTTCCTACTAAAGCAGGAAAAAGAGAGCCTGTCCTATAGAGATTCCTGTGGTTGAGTTTGGTATGGTTTTGATGGGCTCTTCTAGATAAGGACACTTTTGTTGTCAGTTTTGATTACTTGGGCTCCTAACATAGGGTGCAGCCTGCTTCCTTGTTTGAAAATGGAAATGTGGTGCTTTAAAAACACTCAGTGGAAAATTGGGAAAAGGAAAAGAATTAAATACTGCTGCTTTTCATGCTTTTTTGATGGCTTTTTTTTTCTGAGCTCAAGGCAGCTGGTCTCTGGTCCTGGTCTCAGGAAGAGAAGCAAAAGAGAAGCAAAAATGTGAATGACTCGTTTGTTTACCAAGTATTTTTTTCCAAGCAGCCATTGCAGCTTGAAGGTTCTAGGTGGCAAGAAATGTTTGAACTAAAAAGCAGAAGGTCCTTATTGCCAAGGTGAGCAGAAGGCAGAGAATCGTAATGTGACCAATTTCCCATATAGAGGTCTCCCTTACTGACCTGTGTGTGACTAAGTAAACAGTGGCTCTATTGCTGAATAGTGACAATATAATTTCTGCAGTGCACAGATGCAATAATATATTGTTGTTTTTCTCCCAGCTGCTTTCTTCAATTCTTTAACAATTTGACTACTCATGGATTAGAGAGTAAGACTGATTTGGCCTTTTTCCATTGAGGTGAGTGAAACAAGGCAGCCCCTTGTCAATGCAAGTCTTAATTTGATCTGATCTTCTCCAGTTGGGTGAAATAAGAGCTGGAGTCACTGATGTACGTTGGGTGGGTAGCGTGACCACCAAAAGTGCACCAAGCTGAGCAGGGTGGGGAGCACTTGATAAAGAGAAGGCCCTGTTGTGGTTTTAAGTAGCCAGAGTTTTTTATTAGCTGGGGTGGGCTAGGAGAGAGGCTTCTTTAAGAAGCTGCCGGAATTTTCTCTGCTCTAAGCTAGTCAAGGTCAGCCGACAACACCTCTGTGATAACATATTTAAGAAGGAGAAGAAAAAAAAGCTAGACAGAACATCATGGCAGCTTAAGAGAGAGGAGAGGGAGAAGTTTGGAGAGAGGAGAAAGAGAAGATGCCTTAAACACTGGAATAGGGCCCCAGCAACCTGTGAGGAGCCATAGGGGCGAAGATTCTTCTGCCTGTGAACTCGTGGAAAGATTGGAAGATTTTTTCACGCTGAAACAGATAAGTGCTGGAAAAGAGAGGCTGTGATCCTGTGGAATGTTTGATGTCCATGTTTGGAGCGGGGGCCTGATGGAGTCCTGTGGGCCGTGAGAAGAAGAGACTCACGCTGGAGCAGCAGAGCAGCATTTCCTGGGAGGACTGGTGGCCCGTGAGAACCTACACTGAAGCAGCCAAGCAGCACCTGAATGACTGCACCTATGGTAAAGTGACTGACGTGACAACAATACCTGAAAAAAGCTGTTGTCAGTATAATCCACTGTTTTTGTGGGAAAACTCCCCACGAGGAAAGCTGGGGTGGGACTCTCTCTCTTCTGAGCAGCAACAGAGACAACATCTGACTGTAACCCCCCACTCCCATCTTCCCGAGCTGCTGGGGAAGGAGAAAGATCTTAAAGGGAGGGGTGGGGGGAGAAAGGTGTCTGTAACATCTGTCAAACTTCTCACTCTTAAGCTTTTAAGTAGTAGTAGTAGTGAATACTTAACACTCTAAGTTAGAGCCTGTTTTGCTTGTGTGAAGTAGTTAATAAACAGTTGCTTGTAATCCTTATCACAAAAGTTGAGGGGTTTTTTTCCCTTCTCGGAGAAATTTGGATCTGTATGTAGACTCTTGGCATTTAGCCGGAGTCAAACCATAACAGGCCCTTGTACTTAGAAGTCCCAGAGAGAAATGATGTGGGAAATTCTTTTAACTAATGGTCTGAAAAATATTCTGCAAAGGCTATTTTCTATCCTTACTTCTAATTGCATCTTAAACATTAGTAACCTGAACAACTGCAGAATCACAGACACTAATGTCACAGTTCACTTGGAGCAATTTGTTTTGTAAGATAATTAACTGTGTCACTAAAATTTAACACTTGCTGTAGGTGGGGCCATGACAGTACAGTCTTCTGGTAACTTTGTCAGTGTTTCCCAGTAAAATTCCCATGGTCTTAGCCTGATTCTCTGTGAGATTTGGTAACCTGGGGGGAGGTTCTCTATGCCACGACTTCTTTCAATTAATTTTTATTTTGTTTAAGGCATTCTGTGGAGCAGCTTGGAGGGAAATGTGGCAAAATATTGAGGACTTCTTCATTGAAGAGTTCTAGTCCTTCCATGCCTAGGCAAGGGAGGTGTCTTTGCATGAGAAGGTGCCTTCACCATTGAAGCCCTTCAGTCCAGGTATAGGTTTGTGCACTGTGGAGTTTTTCAGCCACAGTATCAGAAGTGACATCCAGTCTGTGGTGGTTTTTTGCAGTCCATAGTGCAGCTTATGCTGGCAGAGGATGCTCTGCCTGGGTTGTGGGTAAGGCTTTACACCTGGGGGGTGTGCAAGAGCAAGAGAAGTTTCTGGCCCTGCTGTTACCAATAAAATGCAGTGGGAAAAGCACAATAAAGGTATAAATAGTGAGTCTCAGATTGTAGGGAAGAAATCTGTGAGTGAGAACAGCAGTGATGGAGATGAGGACCGACTGATTGGGTAGGGAAAGAGACTTAGTGTCAGGGAAGATAGGGTACAGGACCAGGGGGAGGACAAAAAGAGACAAAAAAGAGTAAAGATGAACATAGGAACAAGGAGAATGGGAGGAGATGATGGGGATTGAGTTGTAGACTGTGACTGTGGTGGGGAAGTGGGAGGAAGGAAGAGAAGAGGAGCAGGCTGATGGGTACTGGATTTGTGGATGAGCAAAAATTGGCCACCCAGAGCACTCTCCTCCCACTGCCCATGAGGACACTCATGGCAGCAAGTACCTGGCAGACAACAAATGGTGTCTCAGGGCAGTGGAAAAGGCCGCCTACAGCTGCAGTGCAAGGGCAGCAGGGTGGGCTGGCTTTAAAGCAGCAGCATGTGCAACAGGCGATGAAGCTCTGATACAGTTGCAGTTTTTCAGCAGTTTTCAGTGCCCAAGCTGGTAGTTTTACTGGTTTTGTTTCTGAGCATTTTGTTTAACTTACTAAAAGTGCATGGGGTTATTAAAGGCTGATACCCAAACTTGGTTTGCCTGTGATAATTTACCTGCTCTTGCGTGTGCCTCATGATGCAGGCATTCAGTTGCATCTTTATAGGCTACTGCTTTGAGATCCGTTACCAGAGTGCCCAGTGCTCCTGTGCTCAGGTGCCATCCGGCTCCATGGTGAATGTGACTGGGGCTGCAGACAGCCCTGTCCTTCCTGCTTTGGAAAGCTGGAATCTAAATAAAGCAAATGGCAGGAACAGAAATACTGGTTTCATGGTAAATAGGATTGTGTTCCTGTCAGTGACAAACTCAGTTTGGCAGCCTCCCACCTCCAGAGCACATTCCAGGCTGTCATGGGATCTGCAGTAAATTGACCCTATGGAGAAACTGCAGATACTATCCAGCTATATTGAAAAGGATCACTCTTTTCTTTAAGGGCACATCTATTGGGAAGTTACAAAAGCTTAATAAATTACAAATAAATAGTTAATCAATGATTAACTGTAGAGCAGATTGCTTTCAGCTGTTCGAAGGGTCCAACGTTTAGTGTTTTCTCACTCTCTTTCACTTTCAGGACCAGTTGGGAGTCCTGGGAGAGGAGAGTCATCTCTGACTGTGTCTGGTTCAGAAGTCCAAATTGGTTTACCCTAAAGAAGAGGCCATGCGAGTCCAGCACAGACACAATGGCTTTGTTTGTGCGACACTTCTGTTCTATGCTTTCTTTCATACCATGATGTTTCACAACAGCAGGGCACAGCCAAGCTGAAAAAGTTAGCTATCCTTTTAGTTTTAAGACCCAAGATTTGTAGGTCCAATTCTGTTTTTTACAAATTAGAGTTTAGCTGTGGCAGGGCTGCACTTTGGGGACAGAGTTGGGGAGGACAGCTTGAAGGCAAGAGTCTAAGCTGGAAAGCATGCTGAGCTGTGAGGTTGCTGGTGAAGCTGTGTGCCCATCTACCCACAGATTGACCAACTCAGAGGAAGTGGGTAAAGCTGGGGAGTAGGGTTTTAGTCTGCATCACTTTGTAAGCCTCCTTCTCTGGGACATTACTCATCTCTCTGTCTCACGTCTTTCAGAACTTGTGTTTATCTGAAGATGTCAGTTTTTTCTCAAGAGCTTCTGCTGAGTTTCTGCTAAGCCCTGTCACAGGACTTACTTTTGCTTTTGATTGCCTGAGATGTACAATGAATTTCCACTTTGCACTTCTTCGATTATGACTGCAGAAATGAATTTAAACTGGTTTTGTCTATACTTAAACTATACTTACCATCTTTGCTCTCCTAGTACTTCTCACACTGTGGAAGCAGCCAGAGTGCCTTTTTGCTTACATCTGTTGTCTCTCTGTGTCAGATGGAAATATAAACTTGTGAGGGCAAGAAACATCTTTTGGAAACAAGTGCAGGGCCCTTTGAAGTACTCCTATCTCTGCTTCGTTTGGTGCAAGTGATCAGCAAAAATTTAGATGGAACACTTAGGTCGTGCAAGCATTTAAAACCAAACTGCACATTAACTCACTCCCAGCTGGTGAAGCACACTGAAAATCCTGGTGGCCGCTTTTCTGCTTCCTCTCTCTTTTTTTAAATTAGCACCTCAGCTTCCCAGCTGGTGTGTCCTGCAGAGTGGGCAGGTAGAAGCCAAGCCACAGTGGTGCTTCTGGCTCAGGAATCTGCCCTCTGAGCCACTGCCTGGGCTGTGCCTCATTCTGCTTGAGGATCTCCAGAAGTTGCAGCAGTGAATCTGGGGTTGAACCCCCACCATCACTTTCAGAGAGGGAAGTGGTGGCTCTGACTGAACAGTGAGTTTGCTCCCTGCTCCCAGCCGAGCAGTGGTTGGGTTTACTGGGCTCCAGCTGGATGCAGAGTCCACAGTGGGATCAGCACTGGCAGAGCTCACCCAGGGCCCCTGTGCTGGCCCCTGTGCTGCAGGGCTTTTATACCCTTTAGGTGGCTATTGCTTTGGCAGAGTTTAGATGAACACTGTTTACCCATTTTATTTCATACAGACCAATCTGAAAAACCTCTTAACTGGTATTATTTTCCAAACTCTTATAGAATGAATTAAGTTGGAAGGAACAGATCCCCTTGTTCCTCTTTTTCTCTATCTTTTTAAACATTTGTATTTCTGTTGATGAAGATTTTGCTGCATCTCAGGAGAGAGTAAACGCTCTGTGGGGGAAGTTCTTTTCTTATAAATAATAATTTTTTCCCTCTAATTTGAATGGAAAGCAACACTTCACTAATCACTTAAAACTGTCAACTTCTATGTTTGTTACCAGTGTAACCTCTCGTCTCTCTGGCATTCTGGGTGATTTGCAAACTGAGAGAAATTAATACACATTGTGCTCAGCACAAGGAGTCAGGGGCCACTAGGTTGATGAACTGTCAGCTCTCCTAACCTAGTCCAGGCATGTATCAGTATACCTGGAATTGCAGGTGACATTAATGCAGTCTGAGAAATGCTTGTAGCAGTTTGTGTCATGGACTGTGCAATACATGTAATCAATAGGCTATTAAAGAGGCAGCAGACTCTCTATCACTGGGTGATTTCAAATAATGCATTAAATAAAATTTGGAATGATCTAGGGCTAGCTGGCCTTGCCATGGACTGGCTGTATTTTGCCTGAATATCTTTCAACCCTGTTTTTTTTTATTGTCTCCATGGTGTATATTACAGATGTACACAGCTCTCATCACCAAACAGGAACAGCAGTGCATTGCATACTATATAAGTGTATGAAGAGGTGGCTATGCCCCCAGATTCTGTTAGAAAAGCTAGACTGCACTTAGGAGCAAGGCATATTATTCCAGTCTTAGAGATGGAGAACTGATATCCAGTGAGATGCTTTGCAAGACAATCTGTGGTGAGGATGGGTCCCAGCCCCCAAAGCTAGTATTCGGTGCCCCAAATGGAACTCCTCTTTGCTGGAGCTTGTTTAAAAATACATGTCAGTGAAACAGAGCTTGCAAGCCTCTTTGGCTGAATGCCTGTAACTAATCACTATGGTTCACTTCACTGTGAAGTCTTACAGAGTGTCTGTTTGATTAATGGTTTATATTTTGCAGATTCAAGGCTTTTTATTTTATTCTTAAATTTATTACATATTACTTACATGAGTTAAATATGTTTTAATTCCATCTTAAATACAGTGGAACAATCTTTACAGTGAAGTTGGCCTTTTTTTTTTTTTTTCACAGCAGCAGCAGCATGTTTGCAGAGGCTCATGCTTGGACGTTCAGCTGTGGTTAGCTAGGATTCTTCACAGTCCTGTTGCATGCGCTTTCCTGGAAGTCTCTTAAAAGTAAGAAACTAAAGAGCTCTGAAACACTCTGGAATTGAACCTCAGTGCATTTTGCCTCAAGGCTGTAAGGGATGACCCCACTGCTCTCACAGGAGAGAGGTTTGGTATGTGAGGCTGTCACAAAAGTATATGCAGAGCTGGGTGGGAATGGCAGTGCATGTTTGGGTCCATTGAGGTGACCTGCTGGCTTCCCTTGGCCAGACTTTGAGGATGTCAGAGTGAAACCTGATTTTCACAAGTTCACACAATCTGTATGCTGCTCCTTTCCTTTTAAAAACATCCTTTTCTTTCCTCTGACAGGAAGACCCCCAGGTGTGCTCCCATTGTGACTGCACTGTTTGGGGACAGGCTGTTTGCTGTGACTCCAGCACAAGTGCTGCAACAGCAACAGCAGTTGGCTCTTGGATAAACAGTGCCCCTCTATCTGTTCAGCTGGGGATTCCTGAGGATGCCCTTTCCCCCCATTCTCATACATGCATGAGCAACCTACCACTACCTAAGTACAGCCATGTCAAAGGGTTCCTTACAAGGGATTTAGCAGTCTTTAGTGCCATGTTTGCCTGCAGAGCTTTGATCTTGAGAAGGGTACTCAGCAGCAGCAGTAACACTGGCCAGTATCGAGTGCCTTTATCCGAAGCACCTAGGGATGGAGGCTCAGCAGGGAGGAGCGTTGAAATTAATTAGGAGCCTTTCTTCTGAGAACTGTGGATGTTTGTCTTGGTTAAGCTATTTTCCAGTGCTGCAAGTGATCAGTTATTGTAAAATCCCTTAATGGCTTGTATAGAGGAGAAATTCATTACAAATGCAAGTAAACTTACTGCTTTTGACACTTTTTTCTCTTAATATTTTCAATCCTGAATGACAAATGAGCTGTATTCTTTGTGGTTAGCATGGACCAGTTGCAGAGCACTGTGGAGCAGAAATCTCATGCATTTGTGTCTTCACAGCTCAAACAACTTCCCAAGCCAGCTTTTCCAACAAGTTGCTTCTTTCTGAAGTTAATTGTGGAAAATCATAATAGCTAGGTGGCAGAAGCTCACAAAACAAGGCAGTGTTCCCCATTTAATAATATAACTTAGTATATTTGGTAAGTTTTTGTATGCTATTCCTTCTCCCCTGGCTTTAGTCCAAACCTAGCACGTTCATGCCATCTACTTCATTTTTATCCTTTTTGCTTCCTCTTTGTCCTGCTTTCTTGGTTTTTTTGCTCATGTTCACAGGGGCATCCCTACCAGGCTGTCCTTCCACACTGGGCTGCAGTCGCTGCCTTCAGAGAGCGGGGTCTGCTGTGTGCCATGACAGCTTTTAAAGCCAAGAAGTCTCTCTCTGAGTGCTCTCCAAGCAGCTGCATTTGTGTTTTTTCCTTCTCCACTCTCGCAGGGTTGTTTTGTTTCCTGTATGTAACACCAGTGATGTGCTCAGCATGCTGCCTTCCCATCTAGGTAGCCCAGGACTTGGTCTATTTATAAACCTGCTGCAAGTCAGGAGAGCATCAGGGGCATTTCCAGGTTTGGGAATGGAATTTGTTTTAGAGGACTGGCATGAGAAAGGCAGAAGTCCTGCGAGTGTCATGTTTGTCAGGGCAGCTCTGTGTTGGGGTTACAGAGGAACAGAGAGCCCTTGCCTGAGCCTGTAGGGGGGTGTGATGTGGGAGCTCATGCTGTGCCATTGAACTGATTTTTATTTCTGTATTCAGAGGTAGAGTGCCTGCTTCAAATCTCTTCAGGTTCACAGATAAGAAATAAAGGAAAGGAAATATCTCTAGCTTTTGGAAACTTTATTCTTTTTTTTTTTTGTGTAGCACCTAGTTTGGAAGCTAAGGTCTTTGTTGCTCTGCCAGTATGGCTGTTAAGAAGAAAAGGTAAAAAATATGCCAAGGGAAGATTTTAAAGCAGCAGCAACAGGCAATGATCTTGCCAGCAGATAAAGAAAAAATTCTTCAGTTTTTCCTCAGCATCTCTTATGTAGTGCTTCTCTCTCACCCCCTTATTTTTGTCTTCTGGGCTATCATAACTACAAGATAGAGAAAAAAAAGGTATTGAGAAATTTAATGTTGGCACAAAATCACAGCCTGTCCCTTTAAACTACAGGGAAGCCTTAGTGGAATTTCTATTCTGGGAATAGTTAATTCTATTTGAGATTAGGCAAGAGAAGCACTCACAGGCTTAGTAACAGTATTTTTACTCCATTTGATTTTTCTTCTAAGGATTTACCTGCCTCATTTCATGGAAAGTGCAATTATTGATCAATCCCCCACTAAGGAGATGTTGAAGAAAAAGACAGAGAGAAAGAAAAAAAAAACCAACAAAAAGTCCAAAAGAGAGTGCTTGTAGCTGTAGTACTGTTATATAACAGCTATTATGTAATGCTTGTTTGTGTCAACTAAAAATATACGGGAAGATAACTTCCAATTCATTGAAGCATTTAACTAGATTCGTCCCAGAGTTTCTGGTTCTGGATTCAACCCCTTCTGCAGATGTTAAGAAGAGTTTACATGTCCCCTAGGTTGCACAGCAACCTGTTCTGTCTCTTTCACCTGTTCTTCTCCACTCTTGTTTTTTCTTCTAACTGGAATTTTAGACATGGTAAATGCCTCTTCCAGTCTCCTCTCTTCACACCCCACTGACCACGCCATCAGTCCACACAGCCTCTCTTTTAATGCTTTGTTCAGCTGAGCTTTAAATGTCCACTGCAGATACTGGCTTTCAGGAGAAGCTGAGCGTAAAGTGTAGCAGGGATTAGATTTTGCTCTTGTTCATGCAGCAGCCATTGAAAACTTGACAGCTTCATAGGCAGTGTTTTATAGGGAGCTGTGGCTGAGCTGCAGCTAAAAAGTACATTGCCTTTTCCATCTTTAAGCCTCCCCTTGAACTGCCAGCAGGACCTGCCATCGTAGCCAAATGCTCAGCCCAGCTACAATTGCAGAAATGGAGTAAACCCCCAAGGTGCCCATACCCAGCCTGGGAGAAGAGATGTGATGCAGAGTGGTTTGCCCTTCCTCTCTGTAGCACAACATCGGTGTGGCTGTGCAGAGCCTGGAGCACCATTCCCAGAGGCAGAGGGGGCAGCTCGGGCTGAGCCATGCTGTGTGGTGGAAGTGCCTTGGCGAGGGCTGGGGGGCAATGGCAGCCTCTCTGGGAAAAGGGAGTAGACATCAGCTGTGGTCCCCTAGAGACAAGGGGACATGACAGGTTGCTGAAGGTGAGGAGCTGCAGGGAGCTGACACAGACAGCAGCAGCGAGCTGCATCAATGACAGGGACCCTGCAAGGTTTGTTATTTTGACCAGAGAAGTTCAAATAGTCCTGACTGAACAAGCCATGAGCAAAAAATCTCTTTATATCCACAAATCTAGGATTTCAGCCTGCATAGAGCCTTACAACACTGTAAATAACGTGATGTTTCACAAAGTTGTGTGAATGCTTTAATTAAAGCCTCGTGGTAGTACCAGGAGAGGGTAAGTAGACCTCTTACCACCAGAGATGAAGGTGAACCATGTGAAGCAACTTCACACAGAGGGGCTCAGAAAGCAGAGTTTGGATTCTCATCTTTTGCTGCAATTGATGTAACATTGCCATTTCTGTTCCTCGTTATTGAAAAATCATGGTGCTGTTCTGTACCCAAGCACTAAGACTATGATGTCAGTATCAATGGCATAAATCTGTATTCAGGTTTGTTACTATAGTAGATGCATCCTGTTAATGAACAGTGATCAAGGAGACTAATGCCTCCTTGCAGGAGTAACAGGTGGCATTTTAGATGAGGAGAGATCTTTTGTCCAAGCCCTCCAGGATCACTGGTTCAATCCCCATTGGGATCAGCAAGGGGTTTTGTTTTTCAGAGAAGCAGAGGCTGAGTCTATCTTCAAGACTTACAGAGCATTTGTTTTGCATGAATTTACCCAAGAAGCATCTTGTAATTGCATCCAAGCAAGCATTACGTACATCATGTGATGCGTTTTGCTTTTGATGGTGCAAAAGTCATTAGTACCCACAGTAGTTATTGTTGCTATTGCTTTGTTACAGCAACAGAATGAACTGTGAGTGCAGATAACTCCTAGTTAAACTCAATTTCCTCTTCAGGAACGGAAATGTTGACAAACTAATGATGGGAACCAATGATGCTTTGTGCATGTGTTGTCTCTGTGTCAGCTGCATTGACAAGGGCAGTTATGTTGCGTACAGTTTTAATGAGGGGGAAATCCTGATAAGCAAGTAGAACTAGGATTTTACCTGACAAGTATTTTTGTCTGCTTGCTTTTAAGTAATTGCCACATGAATGTGCTTCAAGTCCCAGCTCCTGATTGGATGAAAGAAGCCTTTCTGATGGAAGATGCCTGTGTAGGAAGGGCAGTGGGTGGTGGGTTAAGGCAGTGGATCAGGACATGGAAATCAAATTACATGTGATCACATCTTCACCTGGTTGTATGTTGGTGTTTGTCTCTAGTAGTTACTGAGTGATGTGAATGCTGACTCAAAATCAGGTGGGTGATAATAGTTTGGCACTAGGGGATACAGATTTAGGTCTCTAGAGCCTCAGGCCAGCATGATTTGCTTTCTGTGGGGTGAAATGTTGTCTACAGTGCTTATTGCTTTATTTGGAGAGAGAGAGCCTAAGCAAAGGGTTTTTTGCTGAGGTGTGTATGAGCAGAAACCATTCTCCATTTCCTTGTACCTGTGTATTGGATCCCAGGTGGCAGACAGCTGGAGAGGAGAAATGCAAAAGCTGTGGAAAAAGGAACCAGTGGCTTTACCGCTGCCTCACTGGTCCAGCCAAGCACAGTTAGAGCAATACACTCACTTTGGTGCACTTCCCTCAGTGACATCATCAGCATATTAACTGAAGATGTGGCTATAAATTTTTCAGTGCCAGGAAAGAGCTGGAAGTCTGAAATATTGCATTGGTAACAAGAGCCCCATGGGAGATGCACAGGGACAGGTAACATGGGACACACACCAGCCCATCAGCTGTTCTTGGGAAGCTGGAAACCATTGCACTGAAGATCCTCAGTCTGCATGCTCTGTGTGACTTTAATGGGGCCAGTTTGGGGAGTTGACTCTTCTGCACGATGGTTTTGCTTGCTCATGGGCAAGATGTGTTGAGAAAAGCATCCATTATGTTCTGAATAGGCACAAATAAACCAGGCAGTACTGTATCAGCAGTATTGTTGTGTGGGATTGTCCTTTAAAACTGTTTCATCTGGAAGCTTTGACCAACTCTTTGACTGGAAATCAGCTGGGTTTGTTATTGTGCCTATGTTTAAATTGTGCTTTCCTTTAGATGTCTTTAGTCTACATCTTGCGTTAAAAATCCACTTGATTTTATGGCCAGAAAGATGCCCTGGCTGCTCCTCCTGTACAACTGCTTCACCACCAGATATGCCATAGCCATTAAATCAACCCCTGTAGTGACCTGCATATCGTTAAGCATTTAAATGAGTTTTGTAAATTAGGCTTTTAGGATTAGTCTTTGTAGATTTGCAGCATCATTGGTGTGTTGCCAAGGACCCCAGTTTTGTCAGTATGACTACTACCACAGGGTTACTGAGAAGCACTAACTGCAGGAAAGTTTATTAAACCAGAAATTCACGTGCCAGAATGTGAAAGGGTGAGAGGTGACGTTGCATCTGCTGCGGCCAGGGAAGCTGATACCCACCCAGCACAGCCTGGAGGTGGGCCTCCAGAGGGGCAAAGATACTATTAGCCACCTGGGGGAAATTACCATCCTATGTATTTCTTGTATCATCACTTGTGCCTGTTCAATAAATAGTGTGCTTTGAGAAGGTGGGAAGGCAGTGGTAGTGTGTGCTTATTCCTCAAAACGCTCTAATCCTGTGGGGATTGTCCCTTCCCAGGAAAGGCTGTCCCCACTGTGGGATGTGAAGCTGTGGGAACATGAACTGTCATGTTTGGGGGATCTGTTTTAAACCTAAGCACTGAAAAACAGGATGCTGTGGTTTATATCTAGTGGGGAGTATACAACCCAACTCATCTCTGCTGTTGCTTCTTTGAATATGTGCCTACCTTGTGCAAGGGGAAGCTCCTGGCCCCTGTATTCACCTTCTTTTCTAGACCTTCTTCAGACATGTGGGAATTAAGGCTTTAGAAATGGACTGCTGGAAACTTCTAAGTGCCATCTCTTCCAGACCTGTGCTCTTCTGTCATTTGAAAACCCATCCCTGTAGCTCTCTTCCCCCTCTCACACAGTGTCTTCTAGGACATCCAACATGTATGTGTGAGTTTGATTGGGAGGCCTTGAAGAAAACATGCATTTGGTGGCATCATCTGGTGTGTTTTTCCCCATACTGTTGGAATTTGTGGCTCTTTCTCATGTAGTTGTCTCCTGTTCCTCAGCCTCACCTGAACGTTTCACAGGAGTGCAGGACCAAAGTTGTCCTCCTGGCTGAACCTTTTGTCCTCTGGCACATGTCCTGAACTCTCCTACTGAATCCTTCCACAAGATAGTGCCAGAAATAATCAGTTCACTGGCACCTAATGGAAGAAGGGTCCAAGTTTCTAAATGTCTTAAACGGTCCTTGGCAGAAGGAGTTCCAGGAAATGGTTCTTAGTTCCTCATCAGCTCTACAGGAACTTTCTCCTGGCCTGGGCAGGAGTGCTGGTAAACTGGCTTCCCAGGAGTGTGCTTAGTGCCAGGCAGGAGCAGAGCCCATTCTCAGAGAACTTTTTCCTTATGTATGAATATGCCTCTCCCATCCCACTCCATCCCTCCCCTCCCCCCAGGACCTCCTCGCAGGTCTTGTGGGCAGCTGTCTGTAAGGCTGAGTGCCCTGTCTGAACGTGGGGTCCTCCCTGTGCTATTCCACGAGCCCTGGGCTGCCAGTTTGCCATCTTGGTACAAAGGCCTGAGTGGGTTTTTTGTTTTTGAAAGAGATTCTTTGAATTTAGAACATAGCAAATTTCTAGTGGAGGCAGCTGATGGATTATGCTTTGCAAGGGATCTGTGCCTGGGACTTGCTCTTTTGTGGTCGTTCCCTGACCTTCCAGCAACAGTACCACAAATCTCTGTGGTGGATTACAGATCAAAAATACTTAAATAGAATGAACTAACATGCTGATGTCAAAAAGGGGACATATGCTTCTGATGCCAACTCACACATGTGGCATGAACACACACTGACTGTCCTACAAACCCTGAAAATCATGCTGGTTTGGAGGAGGGAGCATAGATGTGTTCTTGTGTGTTCTATAGAGGAACATGTCTGGTGATGCACACAAGTACATTCATTACATGTTTATGTGCTAGTAGGCCAGCATAACCCAACTACTTCCTCAGTTTAGAGGTTTCCCACTTAAACCATTGTGGTTTCCCTCTTATTTTTACCTTTAGCGTCCACTAATGAGCCATCAGAGAGTTCTACCACTCTCCCGAAGGTTTCCTTCCCCTGAGCAAAACTGCTTCTTCAGGGGATTTTCACTATGCAGTGAAGTGCTTGTTGGAAGTCTGTGTGAATGATGAAATGCTATTTGCTTTTCAGTGTCAATCCCTGTCTGTATTTGTATTTGTTTTGACTGTTCTGGAGAAACACAGGAAAAATACATTTACACTTTAGAACTATCTCGACATAAGTGAATTTTGTGCGTGTTTCTTCGAGGCAGCTTGCACTGATCCCATGGTTAAGGGAGTGGAAATAAAAGAAGTAAAATCTTAAGCTACTATAATCCTTTTTTGGGTGAACTGACTGCCTCCAAAGTACACAGCCTGGTGTGGAAAACATCTCATTTTTAATTGCTGCTAACACTGCTGTTTCAGTGGCACTTAGCGCTGGATTACTGAAAAGCCTGGCTTTCTCAGGAACACCAGTGTTAGCCATAGGCAAGTGAGACTTGCATATATGCAGAGCATGTGCCCCTCTGCTTGGCTGGTTTCAACCAAGTTTGCTGAAGGCAGAAGAAAAGTTCTCAAGGATCTGTTTTCTGCCATTAATTGTGGAGATGGACAAGTGGAAAATGGGAGAGGTGTTGTGTCCCTGTTCACCCTTTCCTGCTCCAGGGAACAGGTCCCATATTACACATAAAGGGGATTAGGCTTCCTCACATGCATTGCTCCCTTAGCATCATACTCCAGACATCAGTTGCCTAAGAAAGGAGAGCCAGCAGTGGGAGAGTGGCTATTCCTGCCTCTTCCTGGAGCCTGTCTTCCCCTTGTCTTTAGCCCATTCATCTCTTGTTTTTTTCTGACTGGCAACTTTCATGATAATGATAGAATCAAATGCTGAAGAAGAGATGAAAATCACAGAATCTCAGAATTAACTAGTTTGGAAAAGACCTTTGAGATCATGAAGTCCAACCTGTGACCTAACACCATCTCATCAACTAAACCACGCACTAAGTGCCACATCCAGTCTTTTTTTAAACAATTCCAGGGACATTGACTCCACCACCTCCATGGGCAGCCCATTCCAATGGCCAATCACTCTTTCTGTGAAGAATTTTTTCTAATGTCCAGCCTAAACTTCCTGTCCTAGGTTAGAACAATACCTTCCAGGGAAGATGGGAACCTTCCTGGATTGGAAAGGAAAACTCCTTCTCCACTTTACTATACCCTTCAAATCAAGAGACTTTCAGTCAAAAAATGTGGCAAAAGGAAGCAACAATTATTTACTTTTGTATGTATATATATAAAAAATAAAAAAGGAACAAACAGTAACACAACAGTAATGAGAAAAATCACCCCAACAAATCCCATCCCTCTTTCCCCCTCCATGTATATTCCCCTCAGTGTGGCCACAGCTGTGGGGAAACAGGCAGGTCCTGCAGGCTCACCCCTCACACAAAAGGGAGTTCCCCCAGTTTTGCTGCTGAGACGGTGTCGTGGTTTGACTCTGGCTAAAAGCCGAGAGCCCACACATAGATCTAAAATTTCTCAGAGAAGGGAAAAAAAACCTGACTTTTGTGATAAGGATTACAAGCAACTGTTTATTAACTACTTCACACAAGCAAAACAGGCTCTAACTTAGAATGTTAAGAATTTACTACTACTACAACTACAACTACTACTAAAATCAGAGCTTAAGAGTTTAAGGGTGAGCAGTTTGATAGTTGTTACAGACACCTTTCTCCCCCCCACCCCTCCCTTTTAAGATCCTTCACCTTCCCCCAACAGCTCGGGAAGGCAGGTGTGTGTGTGGGGGGGGGGTTACAATCAGAGATTTTCTTTGCTGCTGTTCAGAAGAGTGAGAGAGTCCCACCCCAGCTTTCCTCGTGGGGTCTTCTCCACGGAAACAGTCTGTTGCAAACTGCTTTTTAGTGGATTTGTTACTAACAACAGTTTTTCAGGTACTGTCGTCACGTAAGTCACTTTACCATAGGTGCAG
>WEIV01006093.1:0-102483 GCA_013390005.1 Calyptomena viridis | reverse complement strand
GCTTAGAGCAGAGAAAAACTCTTGCAGCTTCTTAAAGAAGCCTCTCTCCTAGCCCCCCCAACTAATAAAAAACTCTGGCTACTTAAAACAACAACAGACGGCGAGTCCCTTGTCCCATGCAGGAGGGGCGGGAGATGGGGAAGGGCAGCCAGGCGGCTCCGAGCAGGGCCCGGGGCGGGCAGGGCTCTCCTCTCTCTCTCCGGGGCTGCTGCAGGGTCCCCCTGAACATGGGAGCTGGGCCGGCTGACCTGCGGAATGACTCCCACAATTTAGAATTGTAAGAGAGGTGTGTTTATTCCAGCTGGGACACATGTGGAATCATTTCTCAAAAGCCATGTGCACCAGCAGATCCACACAACTTCCTTGTATCAGTCAGAGATACACATATTCATTAGATTTCTCAATTCGCCTATACATACTGATATCCCATCTCCGCCTTCCCCACTTCGTATTATAATTAGCTTTTATCAGTTCTGCGCTTGCTCTGTGCCTCCTGGTGCTGTGAGTAGTGGTCTTTTTAATGTGATCTAGGGTCTTTTTAATGGATTCTAGGGCTTCCCTTTGATGACCTTTCCTTTTGCGCAGGTGTTAAAACCATGGTTTGTTGTTCCAAACTCTGGACTTGCTAAAGAGCTGATTTGGTTGGTTAAGTTTGCCTTTCTGTTCTTATCAGGAAATATATGTTTGCTTCAGCTTATACCAGGGTCGAGGTGCCCAAAGTGGGCTTACTTAGTAACAAAATTATTTACTTTAGCTGCATGATTTTTAACAAGGCTTGTACATAATATATATATATATCACTATAATCATATGAATTTTTCTAACAAATTTATACAAGCTTCATATCACTGCGAGGCAGAGGCAGCAGCAAGAGCCGATCTGGGCCTGGGGCAGCAGATGGGAGAAAACAGCCCCAGCGGGGCAGCACTGGGCCCTCTCACAGAATCACAGAGTAACTAGGTTGGAAGAGACCTCCAAGATCATCCAGTCCAACCCATGCCCTAACACCTCAACTAGACTATGGCACCAAGTGCCGTGTCAAGTCTTTTTTTAAACTCATCCAGGGATGGTGACTCTACCACCTCCCCGGGCAGACCATTCCAGTACTTTAATTATTCTTTCAGTGAAAAACTTTTTCCTAATATCTAACCTATACCTTCCTTGGCGCAGCTTGAGACAGTGTCCTCTCGTTCTGTCAGTTGCTGCCTGGTGGAAGAAACTGGCCCCCACATTGCAGCTGAAAAACCAGTGAGCTGGTCCCCTGCGGAGTCCTTCTATTGTCCCGAGAAAGGGGGGGGGGGAAAGGCAGGCGTACTCCACCCCTCCCCTGGACAGCATCCAGGGCACGAATTCTTCTGCTATCAAGGGCTATTAGCTCCCAGGCTGAAGGACAGTGGAGCTCTCCACCCCCACCTCTGCTGAGGAATTCTGTCCTTAGCTTAGTTGAGTTACCTTTTCCATTCCTCAGTTTGCCAGTGTCACAGTGGTAATGGGAAAATTTAAAAAAAAGGACTCTAACCCATAATACTTCCCCTGGCACAGCTTGAGACTGTGTCCTCTCGTTCTGTCACTGGGACAGTGACAGTGACTGCCTGGGAGAAGAGACCGACCCCCATCTGGCTACAACCTCCTATCAGGGAGTTGTAGAGAGCAATAAGGTCTCCCCCGAGCCTCCTCTTCTCCAGGCTGAACACCCCCAGCTCCCTCAGCCTCTTTCCACAGCCCTTGTGCTCCAGACCCCTCTCCAGCCTCGTTGCCCTTCTCTGGACACGTTTGAGCATCTCAACATCTTTCTTAAACTGAGGGGCCCAGAACACAGGAACACAGCACTCAAGTCAGGACAGGGGAAGAATCCCTTCCCTGCTCCTCCTGCCACACTGTTCCTGATCCAGGCCAGGATGCCACTGGCCTTCTTGGCCACCTGGGCACACTGTGGCTCATGTTCAGCTGGCTGGTGACCAGCACTCCCAGGTCCCTTTGTGCCTGGTGCTCTCCAGCCACTCTGTCCCAGCCTGTGCTGCTGCAGGGGGTTCCTGTGGCCAAAGGGCAGGACCTGACACTTAGACTTGTTCAATCTCATGCTGTTGGGTTCTGCCCATCTCTCCAGCCTGTCCAGGTCCCTCTGCAGAGCCCTCCTGCCCTCTGACAGATCCACACTTGCTCCCCACTTGGTGTCATCTCCAAACTTACTAATGGTGAACTCAATCCCCTCATCCAGATCATCAATAAAGATATTAAACAGGATTGGGCCCCACACTGATTCCTGAGGGACACTGCTAGTGCCTGGCTGCCAACTGAATGTACCACCACTCTCTGGGCCCAGACATCAGCCAGTTCTTAACACAGCCAAGAGTGCACCTGTCCAAGCATTGGACCTAGTAGGAATTGCTGGGAGATTTTGGATGCTCCCTTGTAGTATGATGTTTTAATCTATTAGTGTGTACTCTTGATCTGTCTTGTTCTTTGTTGCTCAGGGTTGTAATTACCCAGACCATTTTACCTTCCGAGTTCTTGGCAAGCTATTAATCACTCAGCAGCATTCCTGAAATAACAAGGTTTGTATCCCCGTTATATAAATAAGGGAAGTGAGATGAAGGAGGTAGCACCAAAACTTCATAGGAGTGTGTGCCACTCTAGAGTGGGTCTGGTTGGGGAGTTGATGTGCAGATGCTATTTCTGAGGTGCTGAGTCCCAGAGCAGCACCAGCACTGCTGGGCTGAGAGCAAGTCAGGCTCTGCATGTCCTAGGGTGGGAAGAGGCTTTTGAAAAATTGCCTCTAAATTAGAAAGTTGATTTAGGAGTTAGGGCTTAGATCAGCTTTCCTCCAACTATGAGGCTTGTTTTTATGGGGGAGTCTGCAGAGATAGAAGATAAGTTCCCAGTGCAGGAGCATGGTGGGTGGGTGGGCAGCAGTTTTTAGTCTTCCTTCGTCGTCTCCACAAAGCATGAAGCTGAAATGTTACCAGCAGCCTGGAATGCAGAAAGAAGTCAAGTTTTGCCAAATGCCATCCAACTATGCAGAGGCAAGAAGATACCCTGCTGTCTCCTGTTTGCTTCATTTGCAAATAACCCTTCTATCCTGGCTGATTTAATCCATGGTTTCTAGGCTGTCTCCATGTGCATCTTTCTGTATCCTGGCAAAGAAAGTGCTGTGATCAAACGTTAATGCTCACATCCTGCTGTTTAATATTCCTTCTCATGGGCTGCAGTGATCAGAGGCTGGGGCAGGTTGCCTTCCCTTCCCTCTCTGTGGGAGAGAAGCTCTGGCACTGGGCTTCAGGGAGCTGTGCTGGCCATTGCTCCTTGTCTCCCTCCTTCCCTTCCTCCTTCCTAGGGCTAAATACCTGGTTTACCCTATCTCTGATGCTCCTTATTAGGTCCATTTTTGTTTACTTGCATAATTCCCTCAGTGCCTTATCAGCTTAGCATGATTTCAAAGTGTTAAGACCATCAGTGCCTCAAAGAGTTTTGCAGTAGCTTGCCTTGGCCTCAGATTAGATGCAGACATAATAATAATTCTATTCTATAGAATATAGAATAATAGAAAACCACTTGGACAGAGATGGTTTTCTTTTCTTCCTGGGTTAATAACAGAAGCATGGAGACTTGTTGGAAAGGAGCAAGATTTGCTCATGTAGTTACTTTAATCCTTGTTACATCTCTGGTATCTGACTTTTTTGTGTTGATGTTTGGGAATGGTGAAGAAAACCCACATGTCCCACAACAAAGGCCATGTGTGCTTCCCCAGGTCATGGAAAGAGAAAGGGATTCCTGTTAGTCCCTGTGGCTGGGGAACAAGGCCCATCTGAGCAATGGCTTGTTTCTCCTGGGTCAGTTTGGAAATTTGATTGGTTTAAAGAAGGGCCTTGGAAGAAGTTACACTGGAGCCAGACACAGTCATGCCTGCTTCCCTCCCTCCTCCTTCTCTGAGAGCAACAGTAAGGCATGTTACATGTATATGACCATTATGTCAGCAAACAGGAAATAATAAGATCTCCCCATTCCTGACAGTGTCAGGAATAATAAGACCAATATTTTTGTAACATCCTGAATGATGAAAGGTTTTGGTGCATGTGCTACTGAGGCCCTGTGAGGATGCTCTGAAGGGAGTCGGTCCTGAGCCTGGTCTCAGACCTGGGCAGAGCCCTAATCAAGCTAATGCCTGCCTTAAGTGTTTACGGTGTGGCCAGTTTACACCTCATGCCCATCCACATACCTTGCACAGGGAGGATCTGTTTTGTGGAGTATTTGTGTCTTGCTTGGAGTGCTGGGTACGGCAGAAAATAGGCTTATGGTAAAACTGGGGAGATATCTTTACTTCTAGCCAGAAAAAAATGTGCTCTACTTTCCACGTTCATACCATATACCCATTCCCAGGATGCAGTCTCAGCCACTCCAGGTCCCTCTGTACCCCTTTTTCTTGGTTGCAAAAGCATCCAACAGCCACATTCACACTGTAGCTTGGGCTCAGCCAGCACCAGGGGTTGACTTTTCTGCCGTTGAGTTTTCTCTCCAGGAAGACTTACTGTTATTCCTGTTTGCTTTCATCCTTCCCTCACCATTCTCCCCTAAAATTCCCACTCCTTGGTTTGCTGAATAATTTCAAGGTGCTAATTGCCAGTGCTGCAGCTGGCAGTTCCATTGATCTGGAACACAAACAGTCTCGAGGTAATTTTCTGTCTGAGCTGGTCTCGGGCGTATGCAAGTGCTGATGTTTGTTTCCTTGTTTTTTAATTTCTTGCAAAGAAAAGACTCCTGTGCCTCTGCCTCAGTCAGCGGCTGCTCTGTCAGGCCACGTGGGGCCCGAGGAAAATTGCTACTAGCAATACCCTAGTCTGTGTAATTGAAGTCTATGGGTGAGAATTGAAAGTCCTGCTCAGTCATGTCGTGGCCCTCTATCAAGACTGTTAGTCTGGTCCTTGAGGTATCGGGTAGCTTCTTTGCCCGTCTTTAGTCCTACATTTGGGACAGACTGGGAGCAACTCAGATTGTTTGTCCTGTTAGAAAAAATACTTGTTCTGTTAGATAAATACTTGGAGGCAGAGGTTGCTGGGATTGCACATCTCTTAGGATTCAGACATCCCTGTCAGCAAAAACCCAGGCCTGGGTCACTATTGGCCACTGGGGAGTGCATCCTGCACATCAGAGAGTTAATTTTCCTATGGCTATTGCTTCCAGCAGCCTCAGCAGAAGCTATGCCTTTGCAGGGTTTGATCCGAGGGGCGGGAGTGGGATGATGTAATGTGAACAATTCCCTGCACTGGTGGGAGGAGGCGAGGCAAAAAATAAACTCATCTGCATTCATTTTTCTCCCTAGCTTGTATGCACAGGTTCCATTTACCTGGAGGACTTTTTTTCATACTTTTTAAATATAATCAGTGGTTGTTTTGCTCACCAAGTCAAGGCTGGTGTGACAGCACTGGCAGGGAGCAGGGCACAGGGCCAAGAGGGAGCACCCTACTCAATACTGGTGGAGCTGCACCCTATATGATGATGAGCAGGATCCCATTTCTGGAGGCAGTCTTGTCTCCAGGTGGTGTGTGCATGTAAGTAGAAATGAATAGCAATTGTCTACTCCTGCATTGTAAGCAGATTTTGAAAAGTCAAATACAACGTAACACCTGTCTCCCAACAGAAAAGCATCCCCTTCTTCACAGAGTCCGAAAAGGTGCCCATGGCTCAGACCTCCTTTGATGAAATACAGCAGCCTGGCTGAGTCAGAGGTGCAAGACAGCTCTAAGGTGGCATGCAGCCAGGGAGGGGGTGGGAGGGAAGAGGAGATGTTGGCATTATTTGCAGTCTTGGCCTCTTTCCAGGCTGGCTGGTAAACTCCATCCCTCTGGCTTTGTCAGGAGGGGAAGGTTTGCTCCCACCAGCAACTCACACCATGCCTTTGGAGGGGTGCTGGCTCAAGCATCGCAGCCATCGCTTTAAGGGAGGATCTGCCTGAGTGAGTGTGTGGGGCCTTCACGCCTGCATATTTGGGCCTTCCAGAAGTGGCAAAGATTGATGACACCTCTGGAATAATTTGGCACGTCACAGCCAAGGAAAGATTTTGCCAGTTCAAGCACAGTACTGAATATCCTCTCTGTCCATCCACAAATTCACAGATAGTATAGGGGGAGGTGGAAACATCTCACAAATTGGAAACTGAGCTTCTGTGAATTCTTTTCCCAGCACCACCCTGTGTCACCTCTGTGCCTGGCACTGGCAGGGGATGGGGACAGTGCAGAGCTCAGCTGGCCTGCACAGCTGGCAGTTGGAGAGGGTTGTAGGTTTTTATGACAATGGGCTGAGATGACAAGTGGCCGGCAGGTGTAATCCTTGTGATGATTGGTTGGGTACCCAGCATTCCCAGTTTCTCTCAGGTTTGCCACAGACACACAGATATATCTGCACTGCCCTGAAAATCCCTTTTAAACTGATGCCATTGTTTGGATCGTGCTTTGGATCCATTCTGTAGTCTCAGAGCAAGATGGGAACACTCAAAAGATGGACCTGTGTGATCATCTCTCATTGGACACTATTGGAACTGCCTCTGGTCTGACTTGGTGTGGTGAGTGGTGTGTATCCAGAACATCTCCAGGAGGGAAGTCTTCCCCTCCATATCCTTTAACTGGAACAAGGGGAGGCAAGCATTTCATGAAACAGCTTCAAAAATTGAAGAGCTTGATGTGTTCATGTAGAGTTAATGAATGTTAAAAGTAGCATTTCTCATTCATTTCCCTGCCTGAGTCCTGTCTGTCATTCTAGATGTGACCCAGGATGTACATGGGACTGTCACTGTGGCAGAACACAGGACTGCAGCAGCACTTCCAGGAACAGCGATCTATCTCGTGTACCTGCCCAGGACACAGCTTCACTCAGCTTTTCCACTTGCCACAGCCTTCATGTCAGGCCCAGGTGAAGGACCACAGACAGTCTAGAAGGCTTCCACAAGGCCAGAAAAAAACTATCCTGGCAAAATCCCGGCAAAGCCCAATGCATACATTCATCAGATACTAAATTTGTGAGCCAGGGAAGGGAGAGGAATGGACACATGAGCTCTAATGTGTCTTCAGAGATTTGTGCTGGGTGCCTCTGGTGAGGCAGCTTGGGCTGTGGCAGGTCTGGTGGATATGCAGAAGAACATGCCACTGCTCGAGTATGTGGTTAGTGGGGGACAGGCCGAGACTATGTGGTGTTTCTGGCCTCTGCCTGCAGCTGTGCAGCACTTGGTGGTTGTTGAATTCAGCTCTTTTTCGATTGACACAGGGATGCTAATTCTTTGCTTGAGGATGAGGAAGCTGAGGTTTGGAGGAATATTTGCTGGTTTAAAGAAAATATGCTTCACATGGCTGAAGATCTCTCTACTGCAAGGGAAACCTGCATTGCGAACACATTCTTTTCCCCATAGCAAATTCTGTCTTTTCTTTTGTGCAAGGGGATCAACTGCTCTCCCAGTGCAGACCAAAGGAGTCACTTGTTTTGGTGGTAGGTTAGAGCCCAACAGCAGGAGAAAAAGCAACTGCTTGGATTTCTGCAGCTGTTGTTGATTTTTCTACTTCAGAGAGACAGGAGAGGCATGGAGACCTCTCACTTCAGTGGCACAGGCACTGCTGGGTGCACTCTGAGTGCCACCCTACTGCGGACACAGCAGGCTTTGGGAGAACGGCATGAAATTAAAATATCAGCACACAAATGAATGGGAGCTGTTTCCTTTAAGTGCACCAGGATGCGTGGCCAGGTCACACAGGTAACAGCTTATTTTTGGTGCTGTTACTCTGACACCAAGGACTCACAATGCTCTCAGGTGCTAATATTTCACATACTTATTTACTGCAAGAGAGTAGGACTTTAGCAACCAAATACATAAAGGGAAACACAGGTATGGGAGGGGATGGAATGTACTCAAGGTCACCTCACAAGCTAGTGGCAGAGTAAGGCAGGTAAGTCATACCTGGTGGGGCCAGGCCATTCCTCATATGGACTGTCTCTGTCTGGCAGGGAATAGGGCACCTGTGAAACAGCCTGCAGTTCTAATTACCACCAAGCCATCTGCCAATTCAAGGAGTATATAAAAGTCTGGAAGAAAGAGAGACAGGCTGCACAGGAACTGTGCATTTCTGAATGCAGCACACTTCTCACCTCTGCT
The DNA here is from genome assembly GCA_013390005.1 of Calyptomena viridis. NCBI lineage: Eukaryota > Metazoa > Chordata > Aves > Passeriformes > Eurylaimidae > Calyptomena > Calyptomena viridis. The sequence continues at coordinate 94,349 of WEIV01006093.1, read as the reverse complement.
TCTTACAGTCAGCAAAAGTAGCAGAGAATTTTAATCTGGCTTTTGCTGCTTTTTTTGCATTCACAGCAGGCTCCAACAATAATATTCACTTTATTTTAGCTCTTCCCCAAAAATGGGGTTTTCAGTTTCCTCTGCTTGGCTTTATTCAGGCAGTAGAGAGATCCTGAACAACTTCTCTTCAGTTCCATTTGATTGCTGGAAGAAGCCCACATTCCTGTGTGCACCCTTAATTGGGAAACAGGGATGAGGATGAGCAGGGAACTCCAGAAGTATAAATAGATCAGTCAGCCACATGGCATCATCTCTGCTTTGTACAAATATAGTTGAGGACATGATGAGCAGAAAAAAGAATTTTAATTAGCACATGCTCCTTCCCCAGGTCTGGAACTAGCGTAAATACATTCCCACTTCTGCTGCTTTTAGCAGACTAGCTAGTAAACTTTTCAGGAAGGTGCCATACCTCAGCATCTACCTCACCTCATTCCTCAAAATCCACAAATACTGTGTCCATGTCAGCAGAGGTGACGATCCCTTTGGCATCTGCTGAGAAAGTGATGCACATGTTCCCAATAGGTAAAGAGAAGCAGCACCCCATTGTCCTCCTCCATCATCCGAGGGCATGGACGTTGTGCCTGTGATGCCTTTGTGTAACTCTACCGTTAATGGCAAAAATACAGACTTCTCCATCTTTGACTGCAACACCTCCAGCACAGTCAGACTTCCCTGTCTCATGCTGATATGTGGGCAGATGTATAACAGTGGAGGAGCTGCACAGCAGCGTAGCTTCTCTTCCCTAAAACTTTTTATAAAAGACCTTGCTTGGGAACTGCTAGACTTTAGTGGCTGCAGAAGTTGTTGTGGTATGGGGGTAGTGGTATGGGGCTGTTTAGGAAAAGTAGGTACTTTCCATAAAAGTTTCCAGTTGTTTCAAAATACTCATTTGCCCCTGAAAATTGATAATAGGACCAGTGAAGCTTGATGGCTGAGCTGACACAGTGTCTGCTGTAGCTCCCGAGGTGGCTGGAAATATCCAGTGTTAAATCCCTTGTTGTCTTTGGTTAGGAGCCATTCCTCTCTGATAGTGGGGCTTGAGCAAATGTCCTGGCTGACCTCAGTGCTCTTTGAAGCAGATTTTTGAGTCTTCTACTGTTTAGAAAATAAAGGTGGGATGAATGTGGTTATCATTTCCCTCCAGTAAAGGGCTTGGAGAACTCCCTTGTGTGTGACTAATAACAGTAGTTTGCATCAGATGGACATGAGACCCAGGGACACTGTGTGTAATTCCCCATGTATGTAATTTGTCCTATTCACATGAATAGTTGGACATTCAAACTGGTTATTACACCAGGTAGATCTTGAATTGAACTGTTAGGACAACATGAGAAAATTGTGCTGAATTTATTCACCCATTCTAATGTAAATCCATAAATAGCCTTTGGAGTTACTCCATAAATTAAAAGAAAATCTGTAATAGCAGACAAGGACTAGTATAAGATAAATGTCATGCAACATGTGAGGGAATATGCATTTGCTTGAGGTTGCTTTGGGAACACTCCTGGGAGGCGTGGGTTTAGGGAGAGCTGGTCTGTACTAAGTGGCAGCTGGCTCAGAGCTCAAGGAGTGGGACTTTGACAAACTCAGGGTGCTTTTTTCCCCTTAGAGTGTGTTCATGTTTGCTTACTCGTTATTTTCTTTTTCTTTCTTTTCCTCTGTCTGTTGTCTGCCTTTTACAGTCTTGATAGTGGAAAGTGAGAGACCCATGCCTTTCAAAACTACCTGATTATCCCTGGAATAGCACTAGCACCAACAGCTTCCTCCTTCAGTGACAAAGCAAAAATGCTCAAAGATGCCAGAACAAAACTTCCCAGTTCCTTCCATTCTAACTGTTTTTTTAGACATTCAAATCTTTGCCACACTCCTTCTTTGTGCAGAAATATTCCTTGCTGCTTTTCATTAGATTTGAAGTCCTTCAATTGTGAGATGTATATAAACCTCAGGTGAACAGGTCAGCTGGTTCTAGAGAGCAAGATTTAGAAGAAATAGGGGGTTTGTGCCCACTTTATGTGTAGGAAACTGAGGCATGGAAACACTGAGGCTAGATATGTAAGTGTCAAGCTGTTGTTTCCTCACTGCACAGTGTGTGATTTTATGAACCTAACAATGTTCTTTTGACAGTTGTGTGAGTGGGACAATACCTGAATAGGAAAATGAGATGACAGGTTTCACAGCTTCCCCGTTGAGGGTGTTTGGAATAAAAAAAACAAAACCCAAACAACTCAGTTTTGCATCCTCTGCTAGGAGAAAATGTGAAAAACACAGAAGCGCAGTTAGAGAAGGCGAGGTTTCCCAGCTGTGGATCCAGTCCTGCAGAGGTGCCTGGGCAGGTGCCCAGGTGTATCAGGAGCAAATTCAAGATGCACAAAGAAGAGCAATAAGAGACAAAAATTGACATTTGATGGTCCACTGTGATCCTGGAGAGAAACCTTCTGTCCCATTTGCTGGTAGTACTTGGTATCTAATGAACGTGTGGAGCTCTAAAAATCCCTGCTGTGCCCTGGATAGGATGTCTCACTGCTGGCTCCTATGTCCTCGTGCTGCAAGTCACGTTTGCAGAGCTGACTTCTGTTCCTGCCTCTGGCACAGCATCTCTGGTTGCCAGAAAGGTGGTGGATGCCCCATCCATGGACACATTCAAGGTTATGTCACACAGGGCTTGGACCAGCCCGGTCAGTTGAAGATGTCCCTGCTCATTGCAGGGAGGTTACACTACACTGCCTGCAAAGGTGCCTTCCCACCCAAGCCATTCTCTGATTCAGTGATCACCTCCAGTATTGCCTTCTGAGGAGGGTGGCAACTGATCAAATTTAGCATAAATGGAAAAAATTGCAAAAGCTGCTTGATCATGAGTGTGCTGACCTCTTCCCAGAACAAGTTCAAGCTTGTTGCCATATGACATAATTTCAGCTGGATTGGAGCTGTGGGATTTTCTGCCTTCTCTTGGGCACAGAAGCATTAACTTTTTAGACCTAAATCATCATGTTTCCCAGCACAAAGCCAAGCAATGAGCTTTCACCTTGCCTGGCTATTGTGCTTAGATCAGTCCCTTGGTGTGGGAGTGCTCTGTGGCACTCAGATCAATGTGACACCAAGGACTTTCTGCCTGGAAGCCACCTCACTCTGTGCTGCTTGCTGCCCAGGGGGCTTGCCTAGAATTTGTGTGGCAGCAAAAATCTTTGCTCCCAGTTATTAAGTGTAAAACTGGCAGCCTATGTGTATTGAGGCCAAAAGAAAGTCTACTTGCATCCTCTGAAAGATTATGATTTGCATTGTAACATCCCCAGGATGTTTTTGCTGCCCTGGTGAGGTCCCATAAGGGAAGAATAGTGCCGGATCACTTTAGCTTTTCCATGCAGCAGAGCAAAGTGAGAAATGGGACATCCAGCAGTAACAACCCTCATGCTTCCAGAGTAGCGAGGACCAGGGCTCACAAAGCTGGCCATCGGACTAGCTTCAGAGCTCTTTCTGGACATTAGCACACTATTGAAACTGACAAATAAACATCTTTATCCTGCTTTATCCACTTTTGCATGTTTTCTGGAAATGAGAGAAACAGTACTCCTCAACATTAAAGGAATATTTATTTTTCCTGATTTCTCAAAAGAAATGAGGTTCAGGTAGTTATCTTCCACTCACTCTCCCCTCAAGATTTTGAGCTCGTGTGGCCAGTTTCCACAGTGCCTGCAAGAATAAAAGTTCCTCAGATATTCCTGAACAGAGATACCGAGTTCAAACACAGGCACTTTGTACAGATATCGGGGAAACTGCCCCAGTGGGTGCTGGTAATGGGCTCCCATGGGCCCACTCGTGGTTAGGCCATCACACGCTCTGCACAAGCAGCACCTCTCCGGCCCCCCCGGCTGACAGAGAAGTCAGAAAGACACCTAGGCTTTGGCTCAGGATTTATGACTTGAGATAATCCCTCACTTCATTATAAGATGAGATTTTAAAATGCAGAGCAATGAAAAGCTTTCATTGGACAGTAGGAAGAGAATCCTTTAATAAACACAAAAATCCTATTAAAATATATATACATAAACTGTGCTCCCATGTTGAAGCATTGGCGGCAGCTCTCCCAATTTATCATGACTTTTGCAGTTGGCAGCACTTTATTTTTAATAACTGGCCATTGGAGTTCTGGTATTGCAGGAATCTTTTTCTCTAACAACCTAGAGTTTAGCTGTCATTTTTTCAGAGTGAGGGTATAAAGAGCGAAATAAGTACCAGTGTAAGGTTTCTAAAGCCAGAAGATTGGTCAGAAAATCCACAGTATTTTTTAATTTCATGATTTTTTAATATTTGGTGTTAGGTGTGGCTGCAAATGTAAGTCCTACAATGATGAATCAAATGAGTGATTGGTTCATTCAGAGTACCAGAATAAACCAGGGAGTAGCACATCACTCAGGGCACTCTGCTATGCAAAAATTTTTGTATTGAGTGAAGATAAATGTTTAGGAGCTGATCGAAAATGCCACACTAAAGGAGTGAGTGCCTTCATTTCTCTCCAAGCACTACGATAAATCCATCATTTATCTACAGTTTCACTTGGAAGCTGATAGGTGTCCTGAAGTGGGTATCTGATCATCGTTAAGTTGGAACAGGGTCCACAGAATACAGGTCATAGAGTGTCTTTGTGGAGAGAGTAGATCACTGGCTGGCAGTGCATTCCATAGGACTCCCAGCTCTCAGTGTGGGTAAGTGAGATGCATTTCTGCTGTAGAACTGTGCATTTCCCAGTTATTTCCCCCTAAACTATAACCTTTTAAATTAGGTACAGAAAGGGGAAAAAAGTTCTGGTGGTGTTGCCCTTTCTCAGAGCATTTTGCACATTTTCCGTTGTTGTTCTGGAGGGGGAGGGCTCTCTCCTGGCACCCTGGAACCAAGCCTGACAGAGTTCCAAGTGCCTCTTTCAATGAGACTGAGGGGTCCTCAGAGTGCAAAACATAGGCAGAAGAAATGTTGTTTTCCCAGTGTTGTGCAGACCCACACTGTCAGGCTGACTCTTTGGTCAGGGCTGTAAAACCAGGGGATTTTTCCTTCCCTGCTTTCTGTGACCTCCTTGGCTGCTTGCAGAGACCCATTGGAATCTTATCACCTGCCTGGCAAACTTCCTAAGGTATTTTAGGAGTGCCATATGGAGCACCAGCTCGCAGTGCTTACAGCATTGCATAGCGATCCAGCAGCAGCAATTCAATCCTTATTTGGGTTTGAGCCAATGTTTGTTGTCCTCCTTGGAAATGGTCTTGATTATTTGAACTCAGGAACCAACTATGGCCGATACGATACTCACCACCTCTCATCCCAGGGTGACATGTGCCATGGAGGCTGGTCTACTTCAACTGAGGCTGCCAGATGGGCCAGTGAGGCTCCAAACAGACCTCTAAACTTTTAAATCACCCATGATGTGAATAAGCAGTTACTCACACCCTAAACATTATTGGACATGTTGGTTGGGTTTGGTTTGCACAGGTATTGACATTTAATACCTGGGAGATTTAATACTAGGATGTGCAGTGTCCCATACTGTGTCCCACATGGCATCTTAGTGGCGTGCAGGTTGCATGGAGTTGGAAGAGTTTTGAATCAGAGAAAACTGCTGTGCCGCAGTACTGTGGGCTTTTGGAGCCCACCAGCAATTGGTACCCAGCATTGCATTGCCAGGGAAAATCCTCCTGGGCTATCAAGTTGATCACATCTTGCCGAGGCTAGTGGGGTTCCATACCAGTGACTGTGGACAGAATAACAGCTGGAGTCTGGGAGCCTGCTCTGCTAGTGGTAGTTGTGATGTTGGGCAGCAAATGATGGTTATGGAGCCTGCTTCTGATGCCTGCTGCTTGCAGCAGCTCTGCAAAGCTTCACACAGCAAAACCACAAAAATCTTAAGGCTTCACCCCAGTGAAAGTTCAAAACAAACCCCTAATTATAATAAACAAAACTTTTTAGTGGCCCTTCTCAGCCAGAGATGTCCCCCATGATCAGAAGTGGGAGTGACTGCACTCTGATAAACCTGTTCCCAGAGGATTTTGAGGGCCCAGCAGAGAGATTTCTGACTGATGGGAAGACAGAGGATGTGGCAGTGGTGAAGCTGTGCAGAGTCCAGAGCTCTGCTGTCCTGTGGGGGAACTGGTGGAGATGGTGGGTTGGTACTGAAACATGGCTGATTCCTCAGTTTGCTATTTATTACACTGAGTCTGTGTAAAAAGGTTCTTCCCCCAGAGGGTGGGTGGGCACTGCCCAGGCTCCCCAGGGCAGTGGGCACAGCCCCAAGGCTGCCAGAGCTCCAGGAGGGGTGGGATGATCCTCTGGGCACAGGGGGGGACTCTTGGGGATGGGCCTGTGCACGGCCAGGAGTTGGACTTGATTATCCTTGTGCGTCCCTTTCAGCTCAGCATATTCTCTGATTCTGTGTTAATGTTACAGCTGGTGTTTTCGGCTCTCTTTGGGTTTACAGCATTTAACAGCTTCCTGGGAAAAGCACCATCCCACGTGGTTTATTTGATGCTATTTAGATGAATTTGTTGAGCCTCCAGCCTCATTAAAATTTGGGCTGTACTTCTCCATCTGGCTGCCTAGTGGAGAGAGTGTCCAAAATTGGTATTTCAATCACTTTCTGTATATTTTTTGCAAAGTTAATTGAATTGTGAGAAGCAGGTTACTTAAGCAAATGCAATGGCCCTTGTCACACTTCATAGGACTGGTTAAATACATGAACCCAAACATGATCAACACTTCCCAGTAATCACAGTTGCAATGGGCAAATCAGCCTGCCCTCCTGAGGAAAAGGGAAATGAGGCCTCGGGGCTGCTCAGCACAGCTGCTGCTGGAGTAAAACATGGTAATGCCTCTATCTGCCATGAAATACTGCATCTTCCTTCACATCCCTGACCCAAACAGTATTTGAACTGGTGTCCTGGTTTGGAACAAATATATTCAGAAGGATAAATACTCTCTGATAAAAACAGGCCACAATCACCCTCTCCCACCAGGTTCGAGGAAAGAAATATTTCCTCGAAGGAAAGTGAAAGGGAAAAAAAAACAAAACAAAACAACTATTTATTTAACCAACACACAAGAAAAAGAAAAATAACAATAACACCAAACACCAAATAATATATATATATAACAATAAATGATGAAGTCTCTCACTGGAAGACTGGAAGATCTAGAGTCCTCTCCAGAGTCCCAGGCTGATTGTGGGGGGCCCCCCCAGGCCAGACCAGTGGGAAAGGCCTCCCAGTGAGGTCTCGACACTCCAATGTCCCAACAAGTCCAGGAGAGAAGAGGAAGAAACCAAAAATTCCAGGAAAATGCAGAAGTCCAAGTCTCTTCCTTTTGAACAAAACAGGCAGCACTCTTCCTGGAAAACTAGCAGACCAGTGTCTTCCTCCCCTCTTTCAGCCCAGGCCACTGAAGAAAGAAAAAAAAAAACCAAAACTGCACAGCAACATAGCAAAATTGACCTTGAGACAGTAGAATTGTTTCGAAAAGATTTCTCTAGCTAGTTTTTTCTCTCCACTCTTGGGGCTCAGTTTTTTAAAAGCACAAGTTTCATTTTTTTTCTCCTGGCATAGAGGAGACAAATACGGGATAATCATAAAGTCACCCCAAGACAACTGGTATTTAATGAACTGCAGCCAGGCCCATGTCACCTGTATTAAGCAGGAATATCATCTACTGTTTATAGAGAGGGGAGAAGAGTTGTGATCTATTCTCACTGCCAGTGAGGAGTCATTAGTGGACTTGGGCACACCTGGGAAATGCCCACTGCAGGTGGGACTGGTTGGTGAGCACAGGATCCCAGATCTGCTCAGCAGCAGTTGTTTTGAGCCCTAGCTTCTCCATGCCAGGTGATGCAATAAGCTTGGGTTGGGGGGTGCTTTTCTGATGTAGAGGGCTGTCTTAACCCTTTCAGCTATTTTGCTGCAATAATTTGCTGCAAGCAACTTGCACTGGACTCTCCAAGGTAACAAACCCTCTCATCCTGTGTCTAGTTTTCATTCCATGTAAGCTCTGATTATTCGGTAAAAAACATTGGCTTATCAAACTAAACATCAAAATGCAGAAGCAGAACCCTCAATGTCCCCACTGTTTACAGGGTGTTTGCTCAGGGTTATTTTCATGCCTCACACAATTGAGGTTATTGAGGAGAGCAAAATGAAGTTTTGTTACTCAGTTCATTTTGGATTTTCAGTGCTGTCGTTGTCTCAGGGAAGTGGTGCCTGAGAATTCGGAGGGGGCAAGGTTAGGAATTTATGTCTGGAGCTGTACAGAAACATCTCCCAAAGGTCATACCAAAGGAGAAAGAAAGGATACTGTATGGAGAAGCCAGGAGTGGGTGGACATGGAGTACTGAGGGTACTTGCCTACAGTGCCAGGGCACTGCAAGAGCAGCAATGCTGGAGTTTATGTTTTTGGACTCCTGGGCTGCATCTCACCTCTGAGCTAAGTGTGTAGCTGGGACCTCTGCTGTGTTCTTGCTTGCTGGGTCTGCATCTGAGGTCAGGTTCCTTACACCAAGTAGATTTAACTAGGATTATGCATTTGTTAGTGTGGATCTGAGCTGTTTGTTTCTATGATTTGCCAAACTGAAATGCAAAGTCCAGAGAATCCAAGAGTGGCGTATGCCTTCATTCCAGAGTTTGCGTGTGATTTTCTGGACTGTTCTTTAAAAGAATTTAATAATTTGTTTTAAATGGTTCAGCTGCAGATTTTTGACTACTTAACCACAACAGACTAGAAGCAAATGGAATTGAGTTATTCTTAAAAATATTTCCATTCTCTTCATATGTGCTTACCTTGTAATCCCTAGTGTATGTGTTACACCAGCCACCTCTTACAGAACTGTGTGGTTCTTCTGCTTTAGTGAGGGAGGCAGCAGGCCACAGATTCTCTCCATCTCCAAAGTCTTAGAATAGTGCCAAGGCTGTTCTATCAACCTCCATCTCAAGTCCAGAAGAACAAAATTTGAATTTAGATTAGAGTGGGAAAATGGAAACAAAAGAGATCAGAAAAGCCTGAATTAAGTGTTTGGAGAAATTATGTGATAGGAATGAATCAAGTTAAATCAAAGGCTGTTTCCACATGGGAAGGTCAATAGGGCTTGTCACCAGCATCCAAGTGAATTGCTGAGTCTCATGTTCCCTGTATTGTCCTTGACAATCTGTATGAATCCTGCCATGGAAGTTGGTGCAATCAGTATGTGTAAAAAGCAGCACAATACCAGCCTGTGAAGCAGCATGGGAAGCCCAGGAGGTTGGCTGGATCTCATTCCTTGCACTGAGGTCTGTACTAACCACATACTGACAGAGAGTTGGCCTGATTCTCTCTGCCTCCAAAACAAACCTCTGTCCTCACCTTCTGTCTCTCTGCAGAGCTTCCTTCCTCGGAACACTTGAGCGTGGCTGATGCGACATGGCTTGCCCTCAATGTAGTGTCTGGTGGAAGTGGCTTCTCCAGCTCCCAGCCCATTGGAGTGACCAAAATTGCCAAGTCAGTAATAGCACCACTAGCTGACCAAAACATCTCGGTGTTTATGCTCTCCACCTATCAGACGGATTTCATCCTGGTAAGAGGACATGAGGGGAAAAGGCAGAGTTACTGCCACCAGATGAAAGTTCGGTTAGGTGTTTTTGGGAACAAGTTATTTGGGGAGCAGCAGAAGTACCAAAGTCTGCTCTCCCCAGAGCTCCGTCCCTTGTAGTTAGGCTCTCTGACATCTCAGGAGCTTTTCCCATGAGATGAATCATTTGCTGCCATGGGTTGTCTGGTGTCTAATGAGAGTGCTGGGGCCACACTACAATCTCTCCTGCAATGGAAGTTCTGGCAGCATTTCCCACCATCACTCAGACATTAGTTTTCTGAAAGTTAGAGGAACATAGTGTTTGCTGTCAGGTTGGCTGGTGATGGCCAAGAGGCTCCAAAGTTGTTTTGGGGATAGACAGACAGTCTTTCTGTCTCACACATGTGTGTGCACGCACACAGAGCACAACTTTATTTCCATAGGAAACAAGGCTGAAGAACAGGCAGTTCTTGAGGGAACGCTGGAAAAGATATGAACCATCTCCCTCTTTTCAAAGTTTTAAAAGCACTCTAGTACTTAATCCTACTGATACTTGCAGTGATATCCCCAAGTGTGCTTCTCTCAGACACACACCCAGATGGGAATTATCCTTACACACTCCCTGGCTCAAGCAGGAGTCACGTGTCCAATTTGCTGTGCCCTTAAGAGCGCGTACCCTCCACTGCAGTGTTTTGTCACTTGTGATGCACACCAACACCAGATAATCCTGTTGTCACCTCCAGGTGCGTGAGCGAGACCTGCCCTTTGTGATGCACACGCTGGCTGCCGAGTTCACCATCCTCAGAGTAGTGAATGGGGAGACAGTGGCTGCTGATGACTTTGGGATAACTAATGGATTTGTCAAACCAAAACTAGGTAAGGACCAGCACAGGCTCACCTTGCCAGGGAGTTGGTCTCCATGACACATGGGGTGGAAGTCCTGCCTCCTACCTTCCTTCAACATTTGGGGGAATGTTTATTGTGTTGGAAGATAGTAATCTTACAAACCTATCCCAGTACAACCAATGATTTGAGTAGGTTCTTAACTTTCTGAGCAGTGCTGATGAGTTTTGCTGAATTTTGGCCTTTTAATGGTTGTTTCACATCTCTTAGAGGAGACATGCCTTTTGTAGGACGGAAGGTTAAAGTACAGTTTTTTGCAGTTGCAAAAATAACATTATCTGCAGCCCAGATTTCCATGCTTCAAACATTCCAAAGGAAAATGGCTTCTATAAAACTTGTTTAACTATTGCAGTGATGCACAGAGAAGATAGTTGTTCAACTTTCATACTTAAGTGCCAATGAGGATCAAGGCCACAATGAGCCCAGGGCTGTATAGAACCTTAGGATGTTTGCAGTCTAGAGGAACAAGCATCAAGCCAAAGGGCACAATCAGAAAAAGGAACAACTTAAATACATATGTTTACCTACATGTGTAACAGTTGCCCATAACCAAAAAAAGCAGGGATCATTTATGAAGTTCTACTCAATTTCATCACTCGAGAGCTATAAATCATCTTGTTTGAGGAAATGAGCCTTAAACAAAAAAAGCATCAAGGAAGGGCATAGTGAAACACATGTTGATTACTCACAGGTATGCAGTTTGCTGTATTCCTCTGTTTGCTAGTTGCATGCCTGTATACTGGCTGCTTCTCAGCCACTGGCTGCAATGTGTTTGCCAAACTGCTGTGTGGCGGCCGATTTTTAATTTTTCCAGATATTATGGCAAAATAGGTCCCCAGAAATGAGGGAAAAGAGGATGGACTGCCAGCAACCACAGCTGGAGAGATGCCTTCCACAGCCCTGCCTTTTAAATGGTGGAAGTCTGAATTCATTTCCACTTTTCAGTTTGTCTTGGCACGTCCTTTAGCTTGCCCCTCATTTCATGTGGATACACCCAATTGCCTGAAAGCCCCTGAGAGCCAACGGGGCTTCAGCAATGAGGAGCTGTCTTACAAATACTGTCAGCTTTCTCTGCGGCTGCTGCCAATGCATGGATACAAGGGCTGGTGGGACAGGAACCTGCTGCAGATGTGGCTTCATAGTCGTATGTGTCTGTGTGTCTCTTTCAGTTCAGAGGCCTGTCATTCATCCCCTTTCCAGTCCGAGTAACATGTTCTGCGTCACCAGCCTGGATCCAGATACCCTTCCCACTGTTGCTACACTCCTAATGGATGTCATGTTTTACTCCAATGGGTAGGTCCTGCAGGAGATGGGCTCCCAGAAGAGGTGTGCCTGATTTCTGGAGGCACAGATTCCCACTGCTCCTCTAGGATGCCCAGGGATCTTCTGTGGCCTTGTGCTGCTCCAGTGCTCTGCACTGAGGGAGGGAAGTTTAGCAGGCTCAAGAGAGTTGTCCTGATAGGTGGAAGCCAACCAGGTGATTGAGGGTGCCCAAAGACATCCTCTGGCCTTGGAAAGCTGAGCCTTTCCAGAGTGAAGCTAAGACTAGCCATATGATCAGTGGGTTGCATATACACAGGACTGGAGGGTGTACGGCTGGCTGGACTGCTGCCCCTTGGTGCCTGTGGGCACCTTGGGGCAGGGATGGGAGAGTTTTGTCAATTGTGGAGACTCACTGGTTTTCCCTCTGCAAAATAAAAAAACTAAAAGCAGTATAACGTGACAGGACTCAGTGTCACTGCCGTAAGTCAGTGTATGAACGTTTCTGGTTTCACTGGCTATATCTGCTTTAAAAGCCTTCCTGTACTCTCCTAGCCACAGTTAATGTTCTTCTCTTCTGTTTCTTCAGAGTAAAAGACTCAGTGGTGGGCAATGAAGACTCGGGACATATTCGCTTTTTCTCCTTTTCTCTCATCGAGGGTTACATCTCCTTGGTTATGGATGTGCAGACACAGCAAAGGTGAGCTTTGGTCTTAGGGTAACCTGGACCTCAAAAAAAGCACCAGGGGTGTTTTCAAAGGAGCAGGAAGCGGCTTAAATTCCTCCATGTTAATTATTGGGACCCTCATTGCGGTGATGTTATGGGCCTGTACACCCTGTTACTTTTCTGAGTGAAATCTGGCATTTTAGTTCCAGCATCTGAATTTTGGACTTCTCTGTCCAAGCCCTCAGTGAAATCACAGGTCAGTGTGATGTAGGGTTATCTCACTTTCATAAGGGGAACACTGTAGCATTTTTATTCTCCTGTTCATTAGCTATGCTTTTAAGAGCAAAACCCAAAAAGAAAATGCTGGTGTAGGTGTTTGAAGTTTCCTGTCAAAGGCCAAAATCAGGATGAGGATGTCAGCGATGCTGTCCTCCTCCTTTGCTTCAACACATGGTTGGACTTGGTTCAGAGTCTTGTTATGATGATAATGTTCTAAGTCATCCCTGTGCAGTGGGGAGCAAAAGTGTCTGGCAAAGAGGGAGTCAGCTGGGGAGCAACCTCTGTGTGTGTGTGTTTGTGCTTCTGCAGCTGTGCAACACAGGAGGCTCTGAGGTCTGGAGGGCAGAGAGGATGATGTGCTGAGATGCAATGCTTAGATTTGCTTTTGACACACAGTGTAGTGTTTGGGTTTGATTCCTGGGATCAAGTTCCCCTGCCCCAGGGACTTGTTTTTCAAACTATTAATTGCCCTCTTGAAAATTTCTTTGACCTTATTGGAGTAAACCTTTGTCTGCCTTCAAGAAAGGCCAGAGAGCTGGAGCTTCAGCCTGGGGCATGGGGAACCCGAGTAGCCAATTCTCTGTCATAAGCTGCCTATGTGTCCTTGGGCAAGTCTCTTAGCCACTGGTTTACGTTCTCTTGCTAAGAAATAGGGATCTCCGCAGAAATCCCAGGAAGCTCCCGGGGATGGTATGGAAAAAAGCGCTTCTGGTGCTCAGACACAAAAACAATGGTCACCGTTCACATTCCCGAGAGCAGGTATGGAAACATATTCCATCCCTAGGTGTTTTCAAATGCAAGTTAAATGAAACCTTCACAGTCTCAGTGGGCACAGCCTGTTTCGTACAAATCTTTTCCCATGCCTCTCTGGGTGCCTACGCCCACTTCCAGCAGCAGATGCTGATTTACCATAGGACACCTGGAGGGGCAGGCAAGTGCATCTGCCCCACTTGCCTTGAGTTTTCCCAGTTTGCCCAAGCTGCTGCCCTACTATTGCTGGCTTCAGACATCACAGGGATGCAGAAAGAACAGATCCCTGCAGGCAAAATCTGATACGCTGCTGTGTTTTAATTGCCATGTTTGGTGTTCCTTTGCTTTTACAGATTTCCTAGTAATTTGTTGTTTACAAGTGCGTCTGGTGAGCTCTGGAAGATGGTGCGGATTGGTGGGCAGCCTCTTGGCTTCGGTAGGTACCATGTGGGGATCAGTTGGTGTGCAGGCAGTCGGTCGCCTCAGGCCCTTCAAGGGGTGTGGAAAAATCCATCTAGGGCTGAGGCTTTTTAAGAGTCAGCAGCATAACAAGACTTTGTGAGCTGAGATCTTCAAACAGGAAACATCTTACTCCTACCTGTTAAGTCAGACTTCTAAATATACTCCTGAAAGTTCTATGTGCTTGACAGCTCCAGATAAATTATATTTGTCTGCTGAACCTTGGAGGTGGCTACTGCTGGGGCTCTGATTAAAAACTGGACAAAAAGGTGGCATGGAAACATATTGTTGATTACTGAAATCAGTGATCAGAAGGCACTGTTGTACTCCAGTGCAAAGCTTGGGTAATTCTGTGTCTTTGGTAGATTTAGTATGGATTTGTAGAAGTCCAAGTCCTGTTCACAGATGTTTCACATTGAGTGCTGCACATATTTTCTCTGCTCAAAAAAACATTGCTCCTAAGTAGCACAGAGCAAGTGATCCATGTCTGGGCAGTGTTCTTGTTTTTTCTGTGTCCCCTACAATTTTCGGGGTCTGATCTGAATACTGCAACAAAGGCCTCATCTTCAGGAAACATGGGGGCTCCTTCCTATGGGCTCTGAACCAGTTACGAAGTGCAAGCTTCAAGAACATTTCTGAAAAATGTTTGGCCAATTTTTATATTTAATTGCAGCTTCTACACCAGACAACCAAAAGTAGCAAGAAGGAAATTTTCATGTACCTTCTCTATAAGCATCTTAGAAGCAAAATATTTAGAAATGTCATTGATGGCACATCAAGACACTGACCAGACCCCTACATATGCAATGTTTAAATGTGTTAACTTAAAATCAAGTTGAAACATTGAATTTGGATCAGTGAAACTCAAGGTTTCACCTGAAAACAATGTACCACTTGATCTGCAATGAGCAAGACAGATAATTTAAATTCAATTTAAAGCCCCAAAAGCCAACTCAATAGCTCAGCCAGCCAGCCAAATCCTGGGCTGCATCCAAAGAGCGTGGCCAGCATGTTGAAGGAGGTGATTCCCCACCTCTGCTGTGCTCTTGTGAGACCCCACCTGGAGCACTGTGTAGAGTTCTGGTGTCTCTAGCATGAGAAGGACATGTAATTGTTGGAGCAAGTCCAGAGGAGGCCACAAAGAGGATTGGAGAACCTCTTCTGTGGGGACAGGCTGAGAAAGCTGGGGCTCTTCAGCCTGGAGAAGGGAAGGTTGTGTGGAGACCTCACATCAACCTTCCACTGTCTGAAGGGACCTAGAGGGAAGGCAGAGAGGGGACTGTTCATCAGGAACTACGATGATAGGACAAAGAGTTAAGGGTTCAAACTGACAGAGGGTAAATTTAGATATCAGGAAGAAATTTTTCACTATGAGGGTGATGAGACTCTGGCACTGGTTGCCCATGGAGGTTGTGGATGCCCTAACTGTGGAAGTGTTCAAAGCCACATTGGATAAGGCCTTGAGCAACCTGGTGTAGTGGGAGGTGTCCCAGTTCATGGCAAGGTGGGTTGAAACTAGATGATCTTTAAGGTGCATTCCAACACCTTAAAATTGTGTCATCATTCTTTGATGGAATTGGGGTGAAGAAACTAGACAGGGGCTGTGGTGGTCTGTGGTGGGCTGTGGCCTAGGAGCCATGTCTCCAGGCTGACTATTGAGTCAGCAATTCCTCTTTCAGAGATGCATGGCAAAGTGTTTGATAGCAGAGAAAAATGGAGATTGAGGGTATATGGGGCTGGATTTGGTGCTTCCTTCTGGAACATCATTCAGTGCCTTTCCTTGGACCTCTGAAAATCACTTCAGTTCTAATGTTTTGTGCCTTTGGAGGTCTGCATTTCTCTAGCAAAAAGAAGGTAATAAATTACACTTGCAGGCCCAAAAGTCTGTGAGAAAGAACACATTTTATTACAGAGATTCCTTCTGGTTGGAATTTGGGGAGACAAACACCTCCCTGTGTAGCCATGGAGCTGGCGAGCCCCTCCAGACAACGATTGATTTTTTATCTCCCCACAGATGAATGTGGAATTGTCGCTCAGATTTCTGAGCCTTTGGCTGCAGCTGACATCCCAGCCTACTACATCAGTACTTTTAAGTTTGATCACGCATTGGTGAGTATGAAGACAGCTTCTTTGGAATAGGGCAGCTCTTCTCCATGGGAGAAAACTCATGATGGGAATGTCATTTCCCATCTGGTTAGCCTGTTGGAGTGCCTTTGCTTCAATACAGCCCAGGAGATGCCTGTCTCCAGCCTCCTCCTGGCTGTCACTGCCCTGGGTCAGAGGCTCCTGAACCAAGCCCAGCCCTACCCGAAGGCAAAGCCGTGTTAGCAAAAAGGCTGCTCTCAGTCCTTAAAGACCTGCAGTGGTGGAGACTTCACAGCCTCCCCAGCAGTCTCTCTGACTGCATCCCTATCGTTTATTAGAAACAGCCAGAAACCCTCTCCATTTTGGTGCAAATGCAGTTGCAGGCTCCAGACTCTCAGGACGGTGCTTAAGAGGAAGGTGCTTCCCCAGGTGCTTCCTTCCCCTTAAGGATGGGCTGTCCCAGGTGCCTTTGTGTGTGAGGAACATTTTAGAGAGTCTCCCAAGAGCAGACTCCACCTTCATCCCTTGGTGCCTGCATCGCCCTAAACTTTGTGTTTTGAGACCCAGCTCTGGTGTCTCTGCATCCTCCTCCTCGCAGTGCAGACCTTTGATACACCAGCAATAATGGCATCACGAATAATAGGCAAGGGAGGATGATTTTGAAGCAAATAAGGTTGTTGCCATGTTTGTTCTCATGAGTGCCCATAAGCAGTTGCAGCACAGTCATTAACTTGAGGGTCTTGCCGTCCATGCAAAGTTCTCTTGTCTTTTATACTGATGGATATTTTACTTTCTAGGCCTATCTCTGCTCTTCATTTGGCTTTATAGGACACCCTCAAAAATGAGGAATTATCCTGGAAAGGGAAAATTGCTGTGCCTGTAGACAGAAACAGGATGGCATTTGTCTTTTAGCCCATTTCTCTGGCCCTGAGAAAGGGAATCAGTAGCCTATGTGCTAACAAAGCTACAAAACTCAAGCTGCTTTATGCTATTCAATTGGTATATTCAATTTTTTTCTTAAATATGCCCTTTATTGCATTATACTTCTCCTTTCATCTCTTCAAATTCATTGCTCAGGCTCTACCTTTGACCTGTAAAAGCTCCAGTGAGTCCAAAGCAGGTGTGGTGAGGGGCGAGGGTGGCAGGGAGTGGCAGCAGGGGTGTTAATTACTTTCGTTTTTCACAGTTGGCATGAATCATTTCCAGCTGATAGGTCATGTGTGTAAAGAGTAAAAGTAAATATTACTTCAGATAGCAAGGGTCAAAGTGCTGTATGTGTTTGTCTTATTTTCTTGAATATTAACTGTGCTGATAAGATAAACTAATAAAACACCATTTAAAAATCAATACTTTTACCTTTGTCGGCCTCAAGTGCCGACTCTGTGCAGAGCATTTCTAGGTGTCAAGCCGTACCTGGAGAGCTCAGCCTTGTCAGTCAGAAGAGGTATTTAACTGAAAACTTGTGCCATACAATTGCAATGACTCTGACCTTGTCAGAGTGCCTCATCCTGCTGCCTGCAGCCCCGCAGATCCTGCCTTCAGTCAGATGCCAGGGCATTATGGGACCATTCACCAAGGTCTGCAGATCTTCCTTACTCAAAGCAGTTATTTTAGTATTTTTCCTTGCTACTTACTGGGTTTTTTCTGTATGGTTTTAAAAGCCTTTATCTGGGCAGTGCAGTTCTAGCTGTCAAAACCTTCCATGCCTTGGAAGGTGCGTTTCACAGAATCACAGAACCAGTCAGGTTGGAAAAGACCCTCTGTTGGCTGACTGTGCTCTGGGCACACTGGCTGGGCTTGATGCTTGTTGGTTCTAGTGTGGTTTTGTTGGCCAAGTCCCTGACGTAGATTTTGTCGTGTTTCCCCTAACTTTGCTACCCAGATACCTTGACTTCTAGTGACATTCCTTAAGGTCTAAGTGCATCTTGAACCCTTTCTCTAAATCCTCCCTTTATTTAGGATATTGACCTATTGTCAAAAATTTAGAGCACTTTATAAAAGCTTGTTGTTCCCTTTGATTTGGTTTTTTTTTTTTTATATTGTGCATCTTAAGGTGGGTTTTGTTGCTTAATTTTTATTTCACTCGGGATGTTAATACTCAGGTCTTCCTGAAATGCTGTAGCTGTAGATGACCTGGAAATCAGGACTTGTGCTTGAGATGAAGTCAAAAGAGACAGTGTTGGAGATGGGAACCTCCAGGTCTCTGACCTGTCTCCTGGGTGATGTGAGGTCAGGCTGGTGAGAGATATGGTTTCCAGCTCCCTCTAGAGAGAGCAAGAGAGAAGAGTCCCCTTTCCAGGTGCTCTGCTCTTGCTGCCTCATGCTCACAAGTGTCTTGCTCTCCTTCACCAGCGTTTTGCTTCTTAAGAGGCTGAAGCTGTGTCTGCAATGTAGTTTGGAGCTTTACTTCTCCCTTTGTGGTTGGTGCTTCGATCTGCAAACTACCTGAGAAGCGAACACAGTGCACCAGCTACCCTGGGACAGACATCATTTCCAAGGGGCCGGGAGAACTCCTCCACTGACGGCAAGCCAGGATGAGTCCTGCAAAGCAAAACTGTTTGCATGCCCGTTGTAGAGAAAATCCAGCCCAAACATTTGTGGGCTGATTGATACCATTTCCGAGCCATTAAAAGAGTCAGGCATTTTGCAGGGAATGAAGGACCAGCCCGCTGTGTTTCAGGGAGGAGGTAGGTCTGTGCAGGTCAAAGCCAGTTGGCCAGAGCTGTCCAGTGTTGCTTCCTCCTGCTTCTGTCTGATGCTGCCAGAGCATACAGAGAGACCTGTATCACTGAGCATTGCTGGGGCTGACTGGGGGAGTGTGGTTTGAAAAATTGACTCCTACGCCTTTTCTCATTATCTTCTGGAAAGGCAAAGAGTCAAACAGCTTCTTCCACTGCAGTGTTCAGTGGACTGGGAAAACTGATGGAGGGGAAGCCATGGAGAATCCTGTCTCAAAGTCCTGTTCCCAGGGGTGGAGATGTGCTGGACTTTTCTTCCTAACCCAGAAGAGTTTGCTGTATGCTTTTTTTAAGATTAATTTCTTCCTTTCCGAGCTGACTTTTGTTCACACATCATCAGAGTTATTCCATCTTCCCATTGGAAAATGGAATGTTTTCCTTGTTATTTCTAATAGCTTTTTTCATCAGTTTTGTTAAAAGCCTTGCAGCAAGTCACAGTCCAGTTGTATTCCCACTATCTGAGCTCTCGAGAGTGTCAGAGAATCCAGGTATTGTGCTCCTGGCCTCAAATACCTCACAGAGGAGACAGTTCTTCTTTAACTTACTTAATTTTGGCTTCTTACAACAGCCCACACACAATTTATTTTTCCCTCAGTCCTCTTTCCAAGAGCTACCTGTTCCCTGAGCATTGTCTTAGAGTTTGTGTAGTGTTCAGATAGCCCCTTTCTGTCTGATGTAACTTTACTTGTGATGTTCTTTTCTACCAATGACAATCACACTCTGAGATCTTTTGCATGTTCTGTTACAAGAGATTTTTCTAGTAGTGAAAAGACATCCACTAATAACTTTGTATATGGACTTCTATGGTTAAGTCTCCTCATAAGATGGCATAAGAAAGCACAGATGCTACACCACACCATCTGGGAGCCCACCCACAGACTGGTGGTTCTCCTCTTCTTTTGATGGGCATGCTGTCACCCAGCATGGTCTTCCCCACCCACACTTAACAGGTCCCAAACTATGGAACGCCCCTGAAAGTCTTGTGGAGCCCTTAGTCAGCACAGGCACCTTGCATGAGCGAGCTCCTGGCTTATAAGTCCTTCACCTTCAAAAGGAAGGGAAAGGAGGGGAGAGGAAGAGGAGAGAGAAAGAGAAACCCCAAAATAGTTACCCGCCCTGCCACCAGCACCGTACAATAGCAGACATGGCCAGGTCTCACAGCATTTGCTCCAGGGATACTGTGGGTTAACTGGGATCTCCTTGTACATGGAGTCTTTTCTCAGTGGAGTTCAGGTGTCCAACAGCAAAGTACCTGCCTCCTTAGGATTGATCTGGCTTTGTCTCCTGCGTCTCTTCTCCTTGTCGTCCCTTTTGCCGGAGCGTAACCTTTCTTTTTGTTTTCTTGCAGGTACCTGAAGAAAATATAAATGGTGTGGTCAATGCACTCCAAGTCAGTCAAGCTGAAAAGCATTAGAAATCTTCTGAGCTGGTTCCAGATGCTTTTTATTATTATTATTATAATTATTATTATTCTTTTTTTCTCACAGTATTTCTTGAAAAATCTGATTACAGAAAATGACATGAAAAGAGACTGTGGAAAGCTGAGCAGAAACAGCTTCAATAAGCCTTTATTATTATTATTGTTATTTTATTAAATTTATGAATGAGGGGAAGCAGAAAAGGGAGTTCAGATGGGTTCCTGATGTTCAGCTCCAAGGTGAAGTGTACCCTGCCTGCGTTCTCAGTGTGGAAGGAGCTGCCTGGGGACACCTATCTCTCCCCACAGCATGGATGGCTGTGGATGCACTGCTGAGAGCAGCGGGATGGGCTGAGCCCTGCAAACCACAAACAAAATGAAATGTGGAATTAAACAGAACAGCCATCACATAGTGCTGGCTTGTCTCCTCACATCAGACTTTATGAGGACTGTCTGTCGTTGTCTGTGTTGAGATAGGATGGGAATTGGGTTCTTTTTCCCCTGACAGAACTGCTGGGTGTTGGAAAAGGGGAAAATATCCAGTTTGACTTTTCCTCTATTTCTTTCTCCCTTTCTCAAAGCCTAGTTGCTCTGAGAAAGCTTGAACAGGAGGAAAGATGCTCTGGCCTACTTGTGGCAGGTGCTGTCACCCAGACTTCTGTCTGCATTGAAACTTGGCTGGTTTTGCTCACTTCTTCCCGGTCACCCTCTCACTGCTCCCAGTATCCTCCTGCCACGTCTCCTGCTCCAGAGCAGCTACTGTCCCCTTGCCCCATATCACAGCCATCCTCCAGGACTTGTCTGCCAGGGCCAGCAAGAGGAGGGAGGTGTCTTATCTCCTGTCCCCTCGGGCTCAGGATGGCCCAAGCTCCCTGGGGAGCTGCTCTTGTGCATCACAGGCCACCTTGGCCAAAAGCCACAGCACGTTGTCTGTTGCTGCCAGGGCCATGGGGCTGCCTGAGCCTGTGGGGACCTTCCTGCATTTTTTTATCAGATCTTTCTTTCATCACCCAGGTGGAAATTGCTGCTGTTTGGGGTCTTGACTGCCTGGGGTTTTCCACTGGGTTCAGTAGAAGGTAGAACGGTGCTGAAAATGCCTAAAACCTGAGGTGTTTCTATCTGGTCGTGTCACAGGGAGGTGATGGGGGTTTTTCAACCTGCGGGGTAGCTGGTGTGTATTTGCTCCTGGTTTGTACCAAAGAATCCAGGCATCAAGGCCTGTAGTGGCACCTGCCTCCAAGTTGTGCCCACGGCCTTTCCCAGCACCGTGGAGGACAGTAGGGACTGTGCTGGGAGAGCAAACGTTACCCAAGACGTGGGTGCCAGCAGTCTGCCCTGTGTGTGACCATGCAGCAAGGAGTGGTGAAAGGGGGAAGGTGTCCAGTGGACCCTTTTGCGGTTAGCAGCCTGAGTATATCTTGCATTTCTCAACTACTGCTACTTCAGTCTTGACATAGAAATTGCAGAACTTGCCTTTTTCCTGAGGTCTTTCTAGCTGTGCTTCAGAGACTGCCTCTTGCAGGATTTTCCTGAGGCTGTGCCATACAGCTGTGAGCCAAGGTTTTGCATTAAGCGAACACCTGAGATGATGCCACAGGCATGGTTTGTACTGGTGTGTAGGACATGCAAACATACACATGGACTTACAGCTTGCTAATTAGTTCTGCAGGCATAGTGCTGAAAGGCTGAGCTTAACAGTTATGCATTCTGATGCTGCTGGACCCAGACACTGAGTTACAAATGTGATTTTTCATCAGTGGGATTTTCTGTGGCAGCTAGACAAGGGATCAGAGCATCCACAAGAAAAAGCATGGATCACTCTTCTTCGTTGGCCCTACCTGAGCTAAAGCATCCCTGCTGAGAAACAGAGGCACATGTTCAGTGCTTTACTAAACAGGATGCTTTGTTGTTCCTTTACATGGGTTTTCAGAATTCCCCCATGATACATTATATTCACTCCAGATTTCTGGAACAAAGACTTATTCCAGATGTGACACTGTGCATCTCTGGATGTTTACTTGGAAAGATGCTTAGGTCTCGTGCCACAAGGACACGGGCACAGGCTGTGCGGTGCAGTGTTTAAACACTTGGAGATGTTGGCTGTGACTCTGCACAGTGTCATGGGCACTGAGCTAGGCTGGAGCAGGCAGCAGCTTTTCACCACATACATGCCTGGGATGGCAGATTGAGAAGGGGATGGGACTGCAGAGGATTTTTCTTTTTAGCTAGTGTACAGCTACTGAGTTGCCAGCCAGCCTTTCTGGTCAGCTGAGTTGAGCCTGAATTTTCCCTGTGTGCATGGGTGGTGCCACCACAATAGGGTCACCAGGACAGGGTCATCTTTGTGCTCTGGGGTTTTGGCAACCTTTGGAAAATGCCAGTTTTTGGCATCAGAGAGCACTGTGCATTACTCTGCATGTGCCAGTGCTGCTTCCAAAGGACCATAACATGGATGAAAAAAGGAACACCTTCACTGAGCCTTAAGTGAAAGTGAAAAAAAAAGTTGGTTTTAATTTTCTTTCTCTAGTTTCTTCAGGCTATTTTAGAGGTTTATTTTTTTAATTTAAATTTTTCACTTTTTTCCCCAAGGGAATCAGCCTTGAATTTGTGAAATCTGTAGAAATCTTTGTGGTGTTTCAAACCTTCCCTAAGCAGGTTGATGTCCCAACATGGGAAAGTTGGTCTGAAAAATTCACAGGGTGTAAAATACAATTGAGAGACTCTCTGGCTCCACCATCTTCTGGCACTATCCTTGGCTTCACCTTTTTATTTCCTTTTTTTTGTTTTGTCCTGACATCCAAGAAGATTGTTTTAGACAACTTTGGGATGGCTGTTCCCCTTTAGTGTTGTCTGCATATTTTTGCTGGTGGGAACTGAGATACTCTGAGTGTGACCAGAATTGGTGGAACCTTGCCCCCACATCCTGGGAAGGGCAGCCTGCAGTCAGGATCAGTGCAAGCTTGTGCAGCACTGTTGCTCGTGAGACCTTCAGTGGATAAGGCAGGAAGGGGTCTGTAGGGGCTTTGTTAAAAAATGTCATAGTAATAATACCACCCCAGTAATAACACCCACAGTGTTTAGTGAGGCCAAAGTAGGGGCTCTTAAACCTGCTCCACAGCCTCCACTCTCTTGGCACCCAGTCTTTGGGAAAAATTGAAGAGTCTTTTCCTTTTTTTTAAATGCCTTATGATAATATGACTGAGCATCCCTGGCATCATGCTGTTCAACACTGTGGATAAAGGAGGAAGATGTCTCAGTGGGACTTATTTCAGCTGAGTGCCTGGATTATCCATCAGCCACCCACAGTGCCCCCAACACCCCTGCTCAGCTCTCTGCAGAGTTCCATCTGTCCGTGGCTGCTGCTAAGAAGGGATCCCCTCAATGCCACAGGACCCTCCCTGTGCCCTCTCCTCCTTTCACAAAAATTCACCAAACAGCAAAATGCAAAAGTGTTTCCAGCCCTGCAGGGAGGGGTGGGCAGAGGAGGAGAGCATAGCCCTCCCACATCCTCTGCCTTTCTCCAAGGCCTTTGTTTTCTTAGAAATCTCAACTTGTCCAAGTTGTGTGTGTTACTGTCTAGGATTTTGTCTTT
This sequence comes from Calyptomena viridis, assembly GCA_013390005.1. Taxonomy (NCBI): domain Eukaryota; kingdom Metazoa; phylum Chordata; class Aves; order Passeriformes; family Eurylaimidae; genus Calyptomena; species Calyptomena viridis. The sequence continues at coordinate 70,583 of WEIV01006093.1, read as the reverse complement.
TTCCCCTGCCCCAATTAGATTTTGGCTGCAAATTCCTTTCTTCTATGTGGGTTAATGTATTGTGGTTGTATAGAAATCTTTAGTGTGTCTTTATTGTACACATACAAATACTCGTGTTCATGTCCATAGGACTGTACATGGTGTGGGAACTCAAGCAATATGGGTTCATATATATACAGTGTGAGTACATGTGTGTATATGCTGGGCACACACACTCCGTGTGTATCTGTGTAGTAAGTGAAGTATACACACATTTGTTCACCGTATATTTTTAATTCAAGTAATGGGCAATATGAATATTAGTTCTGTTCTCAGGATTTCTCTACATGTACTTAGTGGAGGCCAGCAATGGAGTTGACCTGGAGCAAAGCTGAGGCTCCTCTGTTTGCTGGGAGCAGCATCCAGTTTTCCTGCCTGCCTCAGAAACTCACTGTTCCTCTCCATTGTGGTGCCTCAAGCACGGAGACTGTAGGAAAGTTACTCCCTTTTCTTTCTCCATGTTGCTGCCCTGAATTGTCTCAGCATGTAAGTAGGGCCAGTTTGTTCTCACAGTGTCTGTCCAGACCCTGTCTGGGGGTTTCCACTGGGGCTTCCAGCTCCACAGGCACCAAGCTGGTGCTGGTGCTGCTGCTGGTGCACCTTCCCCCGGCCAAGGCGGGAGCTCCTCCTGAGCCTCCTCCATCCGAGGTTTTGGGGTGGCCTGAGCCAGGCACTGGCACTCCCTCTGAGCCACTTCCAGGGGACCTTCCCCAGTATCTCCACTAGCGGTTGTGGGCAGATGCACACATCTGCCACGGGCTCAGCAGGCAGTCCACGGGCTAGCATGGCTCTGGTATTTTTTGGGGAATTCACATTTGTTGGCCTGTGTGGAGCTGAAATCAGTGGGTTATTTTTAAAAATATAGAAATGTTGGAAGGCCTTTCCCCGTTAAAAGCAGAAGAGGCTGCTTGAACCTGGTCATTGGAAGTGTGTGCTCTTTGCATCTCATAATTGGAAATTTCTGCAGATGAGGAGTGCTGTTAGGGTCCAGGTAGAGAACAGTTTTAACCAAAAACATCCCCTCTTTTGCTATTTCAGTTAAACTTCACCAAAGGTGGCAGGATTGTCCTGCTGCTGACCTTTTGGCACTTTGGGGTTGCTGATTTTTCAGGCTGCCCACAAATGCATCCTTGCACAGGTTTGTGAAGCCTTTGGTTTCTTTCCAGGCATTAAAGTCAGTTTAGAGTTTCTGCAATGCTGTGCTTTAGGTGGTGTGTATCTGCCTCTTGCATGGGGAGGTCTTAATGGAAACGTTTGCGTTTGCTGGAGGACAGAGATAGTGGCACGTGCAGTGAGTGACATTAGTATTAAGATTCACTTAACAGATATGCCATTTATAAAGAACATTCATCCTACAAATATTATGCTGCTGCTTCCAAATGTATTTCAAACGCCAAGCTCAGTGTCACAGGTAGGGAATGTTACTAGTCAGAGATGAATCGATCCTCATCTCTCACAAAAAGTTTGTTGCTGTCAGACCCTGCTGTAGCACTGAGTGGGGATTTACTCTCTCAGAGGTTCAATGCAAAGTAAGTGTGGGGACTTTTAGGATTTGACACTTGAAGAAAAATGTTTAGTGGGAGGTCATGATTGCTTTAGCCAAGCAAAGCATCCAACAGAAGTATATCAGGTTTAATTTTTCTGATACATGATGTTTCGTCCTGCTAGCACTGGGAGAGAAACGAGGCAGTGCAGTGCAGTGCAAGGAAGTGTGGGTAGAGAAGGTCACTCAGTCTTCAGTGTAGCAGGTTTTCCCCATCTATGTACCCACACACACTGTTCAAGAGCATCAGGGCATCCAAACTCCCTACTTAAAAGGTAGTGACTTGTGTAGGACGTGCCGAGTCCTCCATTGGTGCATTCAGCACTCACTGAGCACAAACACTTTTGTCTTAGCACTGGATAATCGGTATTTTCTGATAATGACAAGGGAGAAATGCTTTGTTCAGCCCCAGGCTGAACTCCCAAGAGTTGTCCCCCAGCAGCATTCAGTGGTGGACAAGAAGTTGTTTTCTGATGAGGATTTCTTCTCTCTGGTACTGTGACTGTTGTGGACATCTCCAGGAAGCAGCTTAAGGCATCTCACTTACCTGTTTCAGTCCTGCCTGCAAACGTCGAACTGGATTAAACTTTTATTACCTGTGGGAGAGTAAAACCCAGTAATCCTTTGCCAAATAGTATTTACATGTTTTAGCATGTGCTGGGGTGCGTTTACATAGGCAGAAATTCACAGACCTGCCTCTAGATTTCCATGCCTTCTCCCCATGAGCCATATGTCGGAGGCCCACAGTATCACCTGGGCATCCTGGCAGTACTGAGCCAGTGTGGAAATGCTCTATCTCCTCAGAAAGGGCTGTGGCACCTTCCCAGGACACCTGGGAGGGAAACACTCAACTGGGATTATAATCTTGAGTTAACTCTGCTGCCCTCAGCTTCCTTCTTTATTTAATCTTCATGAAGCACGGCTGGGTTGAACTACCAGCTACAGTTAGCAGTAGTTCAAGTAGGTGAAGGAAAGAAGCGGGGGGGTTCTGGAAGCAGGGGACATGCACTAGAGACTGATCAGCAAATCCTGCCTGCAGCACTAATAGCCTCTGCAGATGCTCCAGTGAGCATGGAGCAATGCACAGCCCCTGTTGTATGCAGGGGAAATGGATGGAGTATGTAGCAAAGTACTTAGTTTTAGGATATTAATTTTAGGGTTCTGTGCCTCTTTGGAACATACATAAGCCTGGGACTGAATGTTCCCCTTATAATTGCAGATTACATGGAATAGCTTCTCCCTGCTCTTTAATTGTCTTGCAGCAATGACCTGTGCTGCTGCCTAACCTGGGTTTGGGGAGGACCTGGCCAAGAGGGAACACAAATCCCAAGGATCTCCTCCCAGGTGAGAGCCAAGGTGCAGGGAGCAGCAGAGGGATGACAGCCACACACCTCCTGCCCTGCCTGCACAGCTCCAGCATGGCCATGGCCAGCCCGGCTCGGCAGCCTCCCAGCTGCACGGAGCAGGGGGATTGCAAAAAAGCTGCTTAATGCCCTGGGCTCCCTGGAGGTTTTGTTTTCATCCATTTTTAGCTTTATGAAGAATTCTGTAAATGAAGTGTGGGTGGATTTTGGAGCAGAGATGGAGGGAGATGTCCAGCAGGCATCTGGCAAGATTGAAATTTTGAAATACATTTGAGAGAGAGCGGGAGCATGTTGCTCTCCCCTGAGCAGCTCTGTCCTCTGCCCATACCACAGGAGATGATTGGCTGCCACGTCCTTCTCTAGGCAGGACCCAGCATTTTTACCAGTATCCTCCAAACCCTAAAAGATTATGCCAAAAGTATGGTTCCTTTCACCATTTTGGGAGGCTGGTTGCTTTTTCCTTCCCTGTGTGAATGTGGCAAAGGCAGCGTCTATTGCATGGCACCTTTGGGAAGATGCCATTGGAGGCTGCTGTCATTTGGGTACCTCCTGCTCTGCTTGGCTTTCTGCTATTATCCGCTCAGTCTCCTGAGGATTTGAAACCAGCTTTCTGCAGTTACAGTAATAAGCTTTTTCCCAAAAGATTCCTACCAGCTCTTTTGTAACTTGAAAAACATAATTTTCCAGGTACCTGATTTCCTGTTACGTGTGGGAATGCTGCTCAAAGCACCCTGCTTGCCAGAATGACTGCTGTGAGCATTACTGCTCCTTTGGGCCCTAGAAGAAGAGTCCTGCTGAAATGCTGAAGCAGCCCCCAGGCTCAGGCTGGCAGGATGCTGCTCTGGGGACAGGTCACACAAGAGAAACAGCCCCAGTAAACAGAACCCTCTCGCCCTCCGTGTCCTTGCTGCCCACACAGAGTCATTCCCATCAGCTGGAAGGGGATGCAAAGTGAATTTCCCTTCTGCCGAAGAAAATCAACAGTCTCCTCTGTGGGTTTGTGGTTGGTGGGAAGAACAAAGGAGCATTTGCCATGTGGGACATTGAAGGAAGGGGCCAGGAGGTTGTATGCGTAGGGCAAAGGAGAAAAAATGCATAGCTGTAGGTGTTTCTTGTAATTATTTCTAATGCCAGCCTTGAGGTCATTGAAATTACCTAAAGAGCTGGTGCTGCTCTGACAACTGTGGGAGCTGCAGACCTGGTGGCATTGCCTCCAGGCAGGACCAACCTACACAGCCCGCTGGGCGCAGCCCTGAGGCACAGTGTGTTTGGGGCTCTCCCATCCAGCCATGCCATTCCCCTGCAGCAGTACATGTAGAGGCAGGCTATTGAACCAGACCTGCTCTTGAAGAAATCCTTGAGTTTTAATGTCTCCTTCCTGAGAACAAACCTCTGTGTTTTCCCTTGGCAGTGTGTGTTTGTGCGTTGGTGCCAGATTTGGAGTGTTCAGGGTACAAAGAGGATGGGTCTGCAAGGCAAGCACTCAGTTTTCCCCTCAACCATTAGGAACAGACACTGTCTGCTGCAGCTCAATGACCTTGGCCACCTTTTTTTAGTTTTAAAAATGAATCATGCCCTCACTCTCTGGAGACCTTGCCTGCCAGGGTCCCCTAAGAGCCCCAGTGCTTCATTCCTCCAGATTTTTATTTGCTCTGCAATTGTGAACTACTCTGACAATAGCATGGTGGAATGGAGGAGCAGATCAGTCTCCCAGGGCAGTCTTTTCTAGGTGCTTCTGGTTGTGCTGGATGCGGGGCTGCCCTTGCTCCTCACCAAAATTCCTCATGCTGCTGCTGCTAAAAATAATCCTGCCAATCCGTTGATAGTAGGGGTGTGAAAACTGAATCCAAGTACTGTTAGTGCCCGAGTCAGTGTCTGAAAATACAGAGGGTAGTGGCACTCATATGCCTTTCCAGACCAGGGCTGTGCTCAGTGTCACAGCCAGCATGGTCCTGCCCCCTGTCTCTGCTGCCTATTGCTGGATATTCTGTCGTCTCTCCACTGAGCATGGGCTCCAGGATTGGCTTTGGAGCTTAAGACACACGAAGTTGAGCAGGTCACTGATTTTAGCACTGTGGCAGTCGTATTTTCTGCCAGTGCATCCTTGTCCTCCATGTTGTGTCTGTAGCAGCTGAGGATGGCAGTGACAGAGAGGGGACACTCATCCTGGTGACCAGAGCAGTAGGATGACCATGGCTCTTAGGACAGACAAAGGAGGAGGCTGCCTAGGCAGTGAATCACAGTAGGATCCAGCTTTGGATGCTCTGTTTCAGCCTTTGGAAGAGTTTGTCTCACTCTCCATTAACTTCCCACATAGACCATTCTCCCCTTGCTTTCACTAAAAGCGGAGGGGGGTGATGACCTCAATTTGGTTAACATGTTCACCTGCTCCCACCACCAAGCCATGCCAGCAGGTCCTCGTGCTGCTGGGATTTGGGTGTCAGAGCCACAGTGCCCAGGGAACACGCTCTGGATCTGCAGCCCCACCTCACAATGAGTCCGGGTGCAGTGCAGTGCAGCCAGGGAGGGTTAGTTCAGAGGGAGCACTGCACAGAGGGAGCATCATCCTCCTCATGAGTGCTTAGGGCAGATTCTTAGTTTGGTTCCTCTGGGCTAAACTGCAGCAAGCTGTCACCCTGCAGGGTCATGCCTCAACCCCACCTGCATTACACATGTTCAGGGCTTGTCAGGAGGGGGCTGGCCCTTCTGTGACCATAGTGCAGCACCACTTTATTAGTGCCTCAAGTGGCTTGAACAAGACTGAGCATTTCTCTTTTTCTCCCCTTTGTCTGTACTCAAGAAGGAACACAGATTCTCTCCAGATGCCCAGGATGGCCACAGCATGAACCTACATTTCATTTCTAAAACTGCCAGGAGAGAAAAAAGTCTTCTGGTGCAGAAGCTGCCCAGCTGGGATCAGGGTTTTCCCCTCTGTTCCCTGGCTGGTTGGAAACACAAATCTTTAGGACTTTATTTAATAAGTTACTTGTGTACCATTTGCTCTGTAAGTGAAATACCATCAAACTGGCTGATGTGGGGCTGGGAACCCTGACCTGCAGCCTCTCCTCCCTGCTCACCTCTCAGAAAAACCCATGGAGGCTTTCACTGGGGGAAAGTGTGCAAAATATATGTATTTATTTCCCTGTGATTACCAGACTAATGCAAACTGACGGGGAGGGGGGACGGTCCTCCCAGTGCAGGAGCCTGTGCTACACCCCTGCTCTGGGCTGCAGCCATGAGAAGGCTGCTCTCACCTGCCATGTGGGCAGTGCCTGTGTGCTCAGTGGGGCTGAGCACATCCGGGTGGGCAGCAGCTTCTGCGAGCTTGGGGGCACAAGGGGAGGCTGAATGAATCAGTTGCCTTTGTGGCCTCTGCATGAAGGGGGATGTTACATGACAGGGCAGAGGGAATGGTGGTGGCAGCTGGGGATCATGTACTGGGCACAGTGTGGAGCTGAGAAGTGGCTGCTTTGCTTTCCCAGTGAGTGCACACGCTGCTTTTCTTTGCTGGTCTTATGCTGAAAAGCTGAGATTTATGTACTGTATTAAAAAAAAAAAAAATAAGAAAAAAAAAGAAAAAATCCTAACGTTCCAAAATAAATGACAGTATATTTTGTACTTTGTAAAGAATTAAAATGAAAAAAGAATAAAAACTGAAACTTATGCTGTCTGCTTTTGTACTGATCAAACTGATGAAAATAAAGCAGAGCTTGGCATTGTCTTTAAGATGTAGCTCTGATTTCTTTCACCAACAGCCACATAGGGCCTCACTTCCATGCACATCATCTAAGAAGGCCAGCAGACATCCCCAAGGCTCTCCGGTATCCAAGATCTGTCATCAGGTGTACTATATGCCCACGGATGGTACCCACCACCATCTCCATACTCCAGCTGTTCTCTGACATCCATCAAACCTGTCCCATCCTATTCCCTTAAAATACAAGGTCAGTGAGATACTGCTAGTGTACTTGCTAGACCTAGTTTTACCTGCTTACCACAAGGTACAAGATTCCCAGGAGCCTGGAGAGCCCCAGCAGAGATCCCAGCAGGGCATCCCCAAAGCCCAGCAACCTCGGTCCCTTCATGGACTATTTTAGGGCAGTCACTGCTGGGTCCCCAGTCTCTGTCAGCAGCATTGCTGTGCAGCACCTTTGTCACATGCTTCTCTGCAAGGAGGAGCTGAAGAACCTGGCTGAAGTGTGCAAGAAAAACAGTGAAATCAGGCATATCATCACCATCACAGTAACCATTGAGTGGATGTTTAAAGAGAAGCAGTTCATCTGTGGTCAAGAAAAGTATCTCCTTTTTAGCATAGTATAACCCTTTTCTGGTCAAGTGTAATAGCATTCATATAAAGTATTAGTGTGGGATTTCTAATCTGGAATGCTGTTTTATTGCAGAGCACTGCCTTGAGGGTTTAATCCCTTAAAACACATTAAAACAGCACAGGCACTGCCACACAATCTCAAGCACCAACTGTAGCTCCCTGCAAAAGCAACTGTCATCTTAGGTCAAATACCAGGATTTAGGCTGTTCAACTGATGCGGAGATCCTGAAGACATGGCACACACTGAGAGGCTTTTACCATATTTCTTACCTCACCTGCCCAGACTTACACCTTTGAGCAGGAGGTGCTGGGGCAGTGGAGGGAGAGGGGGGGGAGGGCAGGGCTCCAGCCCCTTGCAAAAAATGCTACGAAAATAGATTCTGATGAGTCATGATGAAGTAATATTATTTTAGGAGTATTTTGAATGCTGCAGGCTAATTATTAGTTCTCTGAGTCATTTGTTTTTGAACGATTCTATAGAGAAAAGAGTGCTGTAATGCAGCAAGTGCAGAAGATAATCTTTGGTTTATCCCTGGCTGTGGAAAGATGAGCCCACCCTTGCTGTGCAGGGGCTCGCAGGGCAGCCCAGGGGCCAAGCTGGGGCCAGCTCTCCAGCAGGGAATGCCAGCAGCCTCGTGGATGGTGGGGTGTGGACAGGGCACTTGGGACTGAACCTCTCACCCATCCCTCCTGCAGCTCTTTCAGCCCTCGGCCACAATGTTGCTTGGAGCTGTACATGCACCTGGGGCTCACCCTGAAGGCTTTTTGGGCTATTTTAAGCCAAACACACCAGCAGGGTGTTGTTCAGAGGGCAAATGACTTGTGTAATCAATGCCAAATCAAGTACGTTATTCTAGCTCTAATTTGAGCTGCTCCCAATGTGCACCCCTGGTCCCCACCCCCCTCACTGCAGTTATATTTAGGCATGCAGGTATATTTTGCGCTGTCTATTTTGCCATACTTTGAAAGACAAAATGATACAAAGTGCACACTGGTAGTGAGCTGGGAGCACCCCAGCATAGCAGGGCTCCTCTATAGCTCTGCCCCTCAGCCCTGTGGGAGAAGCACAAGCCATGGAGGTCGGGGCTGCCTTCAACAGGTGGTGAGGGAAGAGGGTGTTTTCATTTTCTGAGCCAAGACCGAACCCATCAGCAATAGTGGCAGCACCTCTGGCAGACCACACTTTAGAAGGGGGAAAAAACTGCTGCACAGCAGCAGGCAGGAGTAAGAATCCGTGGGAGACAACCATGAAGAAACACCAAGGTCAGTGCAGAAAAGGGAGGAGGTAAAAAAGCCAGGCGTAAGGCTGAGTCTGGAAAGGGAGAAGTATGGGAAAGACACTTTTAGATTTCTTCTTATTCCTCATTATCCTGCTCTGTTTCATCAGCAATTTCTTCAACATGAGTCTACCATGCCCATGATGGCAACAAGTAAGTGAAGCCCTGTCCTTGTCCCAGCCCAAAGCTTTCCTTCAGATTTTCTCACCCTGTCCTGTTGATGGGGGAAGGAGAGGTATAACAGAGCGGCTCGGGCAGCACTGGACCAAGGTCAGACTGCCCCCCCCACTGTAACCAAAAGAAAGGTCAGTGCTGGTGCTTGCTGGACTGCAGACTAACTGCCACCAACCTTGTTCCCACCAAGCAGTGTGACTGAGGATGCCCACAGCCATTGTAATGAAAGCACAAACACCCACACTGCATTAAACCATACTTCTATTTAGGGCCAAAGACCTCACTGTCACCTCATCAACACACAGAATTTGCAATTTATTGGACAGCAAGTCTGCCACACAACAAGGTATGACACAGCACTAACTTGTTCCAGCTTTGCAGAAGCCCAGCCCCCACAATGGGCATTGGGAAACAAGTGTGAATGAGAACAGCTGAGAGCCCAGCACAAACCAGCCCCCTCCTCAACAGCAGCATTCATGAAGGGAATTGTAACACCTTTCTTTATCAGAGTTTTTGTATTTGTTTTCAATGCTTTAATAAGCCTGCTCAGGTTGAAAGGGCATAGCTATTCCCATAAAGCCAAGACATGCTCGGGCAGCACAAGTTGCCCAAGTCACATGTAGAATCATGGGAATTCAAGCCAATTTCACAGTAGTTTTCTGCTTGTTCTGCCTCAAACCACCCAGCAATACCCATTATACTGGAATGTCGTTAAGAACTCAAGAGATGTGTCTCCATTTCTGGGTACTTTGGTTCACCTTTCCTGTATTTTATACAAAGCTCTTCAAGACTTACTTCATCAAGGTAAAGTTGAAATCCCGAGTTCTGGTATAGAACTAATGACAAACTAATGACATCTAACCATGCCAAAATGTGAGTATGTGGTGGGCCCTGGGGCCATAGATGCAGTGCCTGACTATAACAGGATCAGTCCTGCAGGTTCAGCTGACAGAAGCAGATTCCTGTCACATCACTGAAGTTTAAACTCAAGAGTGCAATACAGAGCAGCTCATGTTACTACCAGTAAAGACTCTATATAATCACTTTATTTAAAACGTATCAGCTTGGATTTTGACAGAATTTTGCACAGTAGAAGTATCCCACTTAGAAAAGACACAACTGTGCCTGATGTTTGGAGTGTTTCACAGAAGACAGTTTACTACACCTGGCTGTGAGACTGGGTAAGTGCAAGTGCCTGCTTACAGATATGCAAAACTGTTGCATTCCATCTCCATCAGCTTACTGCTAAGAAGGTACCAAGGAATTAGGCTCTGTTTCTCAACCAATAAAACTCCTTTCCCTGCTAGGCAATCCCGAAACCCCTGGTTAATTGCAACTGAGAGCCACCATACCTCTGAAAACAGAGAGTGCAGGGACTCCCTCCAAAAAATCAAAGATGGTGGTATGTGACCAGCACAAGGAGACAAAAGTAACTGAGAAGTGGTAAGCACTGCTGACATCCATGCCTGAGCACAGACTCTACAGGTAGCTGAGCATGGGCTTTGTTTCTAGCCTCCCTCAACAGGCTAGATGGACTTCTGTCACCATCTATCTGTCCCCACAGCCACAGTAGCACAGAGAGACTGGGACTGATCTTTCCCTGCTGTCTTAACAGTACTTTCCCTTGCAAACAGGTTCTCACTCTTTGAATGCGTTCCTCGGGTGTTCAGCCTTTAGTGCTGACACAGAAAGCCTGCAAGAGCCCATGGGCACACCACTGCCTCCAGGCCACCACTCTGCATCCAGCTGTGCATATGGTTTCCATATGGGATAGCAGCCCAGGCATAGCACAGCTGGGGGTGGCCACCCAGGACAGCTGTGCTGGGCTTCAACAGGCAGCACAACTCTTCCTTTCACTTGTTCACTTAAAAACAACTTTTCCCTTGAGAAATAGTTTGGCTCTTCCCAACACTGATACCCCAGAGCTGGTGACTGGAAGTGTCCATAAATCAATGTCCTGTGCTGTAGATTTCAGCCTGTGCCAGTCTTCTTTGAGGGACATGCCCTTCATCTTCAGGCACACAGGGGCTCACCAGCTTGGGGCTGGGCCTCACATTCTTAGGGAGCTCATCATGAACCAGCCAGAGTACTCCTTGCCTTACCACACTCCTTGGGGAATGTGCTTCCTTCCTGCAGCCAGGGCAGAGCTTTTCAGTGATGCAGAGATGACAACACACCCAGGCACTGCTATGTCTGTCTCTGCTCACAATCACGTGGCTTCACAGAACGAGTCTTAGTTTCCAAGAAGCTTGTCATCAAGTCTCCCCATCGCCTTGGCACAGTGCTGAGGCCCAGCAGTATTCCTAGGTAAAAGACTTGACCATGCTTACCATATGATCAACTCCACACGCCACATCCACCACCTCACCGGGTACAGTCACCTGAATCAGACACATGAGAGTGGTTTATTTATCAAGCTAGTACTTTACACCTGTTATTTCCTATTTTCCTCCCTCTGCTCAACATGCCAGCTGGTTTCACAGGGACTTGTACCAATGAAAGTGCCAACTTGAAAACGCAGAAAGAGCAAGATTCAGCACTAGGCATGCTTGTGCATCGAGCTGTGAAACATTCCTTTTTCCTTCACAGAAGCACATAAAGCTTTAGAAGGACAAGAGAGCCGGCTCACTAGCAGACCATGAGGAGATTGTAGCCTCAGCCCATCTGTTCAGCAGCAGAAGCAGCATGACTGAAGAGAGAGCATAATCCAGACAGCAGGAAGAGCATCTGCCCAAGCACTACAAGGATTTGCCTCTTCTCTCATCAGCAAGAACTGGAATAAGGCAAAGGCTCAACTCAGCCTAAGGCAGTTTATGCTTTGATGCTGAGACCAGATCCTCACTCCTGAAGTTACAGTTCCTTCACTTAAACCTGACTTCAACCTTGAGGAAAGCAGAGGCTAAAAAAGCAAGTTTTTCCTTAGAGCTAGAGAGAGGACAGCTGGCTACTTCTAGGGCAGGAGGAGGTCACAGACAAGGACCACAGCACATTGCCATAGCACAGGAGCTGGCTGGCTGAAGGAGCATAACCCCCTATGTCCTTGCTTAGGGAAACCTGAATGTGCCACATTTGGTGAATCCAGAAACTCCACTCAGCCACAGCAGTATAATTTTAGGCAATGTTCCAGACTTGGTCTGGTTTTGTTCATTTTTAAAAGGAGAAGAAAGCGTATTACAGAGATATATCCACTACAAGTTCAGACACATGGACAGGGACTCCAGGGTGGTCCAACTGATTGCCTCCCTCCTCTCTTACTTAACCTTCATGGAGACCAGGAACATCTGTTAGGCTGAGTGCTGAACTCCAGAGCCAAAGACTCTTCTATATTCACTGAATCTGGCTATCAGAGCCATCTGAGAGCATCAAGTGGAGCTGGAAGCACTGTGCAACAGCTATGAAAAAAGTTGAGTTAGGATCTGGTACTGTAACCTCACAGTCAGTCCAGTGGCTGGGAATGAAGCCCACCACTACGTGGACCTGTAGTCACCACAGTCTGGTCACCATGACCAAAATGTTCACGAGTGTTAGACGAGTAATGACTCTTTTGGGACAGATGGCTAATACTGGTGGTTTTCTTTGCAGCACATACAAAAGTAAAGCACAGGTTAGAAGGGGAGGGATGAGGCAGTAAAGGTAACAGGTAGATTATGGTGGACAGCAAGGAGATGAGAACTGTTCAGATGTGGGTGGCACAGCACCAGATGCTGTTTTGGGATCTGAAATTGTTACTGGTATAGTAGACTAAAGAGTTTACTAAATACCTTCATCCCTAAGCAGGCTACACAAGGACCTCTGGAAAACGAAGAGCTTCTACAGTCATCTTAGGCTTCCACTTCTTTCAGATTTACTCAACAAAACCACACAGCGAGTGATGGTCCTTGTCCTCAGGATAAGAAAAACTAGCCAAAGAATATACTCCAGGCCCTAGTATCACCATCCTTACCCTCCATGGGAAATACTGGTCTTCCATTCTTCCAGTTCCCAGGCACCCTCTTAGATTCTTGCCCCATACAAACAGTTCTCCTCTGTCTATATAGGAGAAAAAAAGAATAGAAAAGAACAGAAACATTAAAAAGAAGATTTGTGACGCTTGCAAATATGTCTAGAGTGTTTCTGAGAGTATACAAGCAGTATACAAGGATTATACAAGCAGTATGACAGCCACCAAATTTACTTCAAATATACTTCTGTTTGGGGAAAATGATGCCTAATGAGCAGGACAAGCAATAAGTTCCATGCATTGTTTCCCCCTCTTACACCTCTTGCTTTGAAATTTTATTTCAAGAAAGAGTGCAGCAGAAGAGATTCCAGGGAATCATTTGTGAAGTGAATAATTCATGCTGGAAGTCGGACAATTGGAACTGATCCACATCAGCTATCAGCAGAGCAAATCTGGTAAGCAAGACCGTGAGATCTGTCCCAAGCCATCACCTGGGGACTGATTATTTAGCTGCCTGACAGAAATGACCTTCTAGTGACAGCTGAGGAAAAGCAAAAAACAGAGTTGAAGCGTTTTAGGCTCCTCAGAAAAACATGTAGATCTTAGAAGCGTGTGGATCAGCCCCACTACAGATACAACCAAAACACAATCTATAACGTCAGTAAAATTTAATTAGAACACAGTTTCTGATGCTTCCTGAATATCAAGAGGAGCCCAGTTACAAGCAACCTGCAACCAGACTGACAGTGTCACACATACAGCTTGCCCCAAGGGACCTGGCACCAGCACTTTTCACCCCCACAAATGCTCACTGTTTCTCTGTGCTGCTGCCCTCTGCTGCTCGATGTTAGATGACTTTCAAATTCCAAACTCTTCAAAGGCTGTGAACCTGCACAGGGTACACAGAGCACAGCCTTTGCATATTAAATGTCTGGGTCTGCCCACCTCAGGCTGTTAACTCAATTGGCCAGAAGTACCAAGAAACCCTGACATCTAGCTCCATTTAGACTCAGTTTTAGTTTATTCACTTATCACATAAATTCCTGCTGCTGCTCAAGTGCAACAGACTGACTCATTCTGTACAGGGAGATGAAAAAGCTTTCCAGGTTTCTGTTTGAGAGTTTTTTGTTTGCTTTAGACAAATAACACCTTCTTAATTAAAGCATAAGTTGATGCGGCACATATGCCAGAAACCATGCTGACACCTGAAAATGTGCTGCCCACCTCCCTCTGCTGCATTCCAGTGTGCTTTCAAGAAAAATGGGTGCTTTCTTAGGGCTTATTTTTCTTTTTTTTTCTGTTAACAACACAGCAGTGTGACTTCTCCATGACAGTAGGATGAGAAACTTACTTGTAAGTGCTGCAAACTGGCTGAGTCCACAGCGAACATGAGCAATACGGATGTCTGGATTGAAGTCTGACCGGCCAAAAAGGCTGGGTGGGATCATCTCTGGCACTGCTGTCTCTATTAGGTTTGGTCCTTTCCCAAGAATTCCATATCCCCAGACAAAAACATTTCCTTCTTCTGTATTACAATAAGAACACATTCTGTAAGAAAGTCTGTGCTTGTGAAATTCACACCATGACCAAGAGTTAATCAGAACCAAAGGGCTGATCTTTCTCCCAGATGAGTCTAACACCTTGTGATTATTTAAAATTTGCAAACAATGCATTCCCATCCAAAAACCTCAATTTTTTCCTAAGATGTGTGAGTAGATCAAGCTTCCCAGGCAAAACTTTCATGGGCAAAGTTGTGCTGGCTAAAATACTTCAGCTTACAGACTGGTGGGACAGAGGTTGAGGGTTTATTACTACAGCTTTCTCTTTTGAGGCATGCCCAAACCAGCAGTAGGCTCATCACTCTGCCTTAAGCTGGATGTCTGGGAAAGCCAGCAGTTGGGCAGTGTAGACAGAGTAAGTTTCTATGTCAGCTAGCTCTGTTCCCTTCACACTAGGAGCTCAAATGTCAGATCATCACAACCACCCCATAATAAATACGAACATCTTCCTCAAGATAATCCTTCATAAAAGTAGTACAATCCCCTCCCTCATTCCTTCACTCAGCAACCCTCCAGCTGTGCTCCCCCATCCACTGACAATCCAAAGAACCTGCTGCAGAGTTTCAGTGTTCACAAACCTCTCTACTTTCCGTCCTAGTTTATCAAGACTTATAAACATGCCAGATTCATGTGGAGTCTGAAGGGCTCTTCTTTCTCTCAAGTGTTGGCTTACTTCCTCCCTATATCCATACTCATCATAGGCCACACATGGCGCACGTGACCAGCAAAGGCGATCAGAACAGACAACAGCAGCCAAGCTCTTGTTCTAGTCTGCAGAAGCTCTCAAAACAGCACACACTGGAAGCAATGCTCTGCACTAGTGAAAACAACTACACTAAATTCTTAAATCACAGGTTTCCCAGTCTCACAGCTTTCCTCATAACAGACAGTACTTCTCTGTCTCCAGGAAACAAGACACTTGTTCCATGATGGTACCATCCACCTACTGCATGGCCTTGCACTAAAGTGGATGATCCTAGAAGTGAACTCACCTGTTAGCACAATGTTGCCTGTCCCTCCACAGGCAGCCTCCTTTATCTTCCCAATCTTGAAAGGCAAATGTCTGGGAACATTCACCTGTATGAGATTGCAAAAGACCTGTTAGAGGCAAGGTAAACTGCAAACTAGACACACATTTTAACTTGTTCTCTAGTTCTGGTTAGAGCTTACATACACTGGATTCCTGATATAACCTTTATTGCCTGAATAACAGAGTAAGGGCAAGTCCCAAAACCAAAAAAAAATCTACATGAAATTCATTAAGGTGAGGACGAAGTGGAAAAATTTACCCACTGGAAAGCCTATATGCAAGGCAACAAGGCTGGGAATGCCTATTGTCTGCTTCTATCCCTGGCTCTTCAAATCAGACATAACTGGGAAGTCAACAGGTGAGCACGTTTGCAAGTTTTCACAATGGACTAGATCACAAATTTGCTCTGCAGTGGCATTTTTGAACATAGTAGGGAAAAATCACTTGAAGAAAGTCACACTTTCTTGGTGCAGTCCAACACAATGGAAACATACACAGCTTGACGCTTGTCAAAGGTGATCTCTGATTTCACAGCTCTGCTATTCCACAATTTGGACTTCATCTGTATTGTAGCTAAGCCTCTTGTTTTGCCATTCATCCATTTCAGACCCCTCTGACCTCCATCAAGCACCCACAAGCCAGGAAAACTACTACAGAGCACAACCTTAATACTAAGGCCTTATGGGTCTTAGTACTTAGCCCTACATTAAGGATATATCAGGAAAGTCATGGGAAACAAAGGTTTGTAAAATTTTGCTAAAGCCATTCTAATGCAATTAGAATGTTCTTAGCCTTCTGCCAAGAACAGCTTGACTATTAATTAATTCCCTGACTCCATTTCCTAAACTAACTGTAAGATGAGATCATCTGCCTAATTATGTACTACGTCTAGTGTGAAGTCAGCACTGTATTTTTTCCCCATGTAAATTTGCTCAAAAAACACTTTATCTGCGAGACACCGGAATTTGTTTAAGACTCAGTTATAAACCTACTACAGATGTCCACTCAAAATTATGAATTAGCCAGCCAAAAGACTAATTCCTGTCATGAAACTTGCAAAAGCACTTGAGTCGGGCTTCAGTTTGGTGCAAAGTCCATGGAACAGAGAAAGAACATGGGGTTTTTAGACTAAGAAACTGGTGTGAGGCGAGAGAAGCATTTGCCTGTCAAAGACGGGAAATATACTGTCCTCGAGTTATACAAATGTGTCAGACAGGTTGGCTTTGTAAGCATAGGAAAAAGAAGCCTACTGGTAGTGTTAGTTTTTATCCATTTATACTGCTGTCAGAAAGTCCCAGAACAGTGTAATTTTTAACACTCTGCACAGCAGCTAAACTGAAACATGTAAAAACACACTCCCAGGCCAACTGACCTGTGTGGTTTCTGTGACAGATGCCAACTGCAAGTATTCTGAATTTCCCCAACCAAAGACATCTCCTTCATCTGAAACAGCCAGACAACAGTCTCCATAGGAAGAGACCTGGATAATGTTTACTCCAGCAATGTCACCACGTAGCTTAGTAGGAACACTGGTGATGTTGTAGTGTCCAAGACCTAAAAGAAAAAAAAAGTAGAGAGATGATGAAGAATTTTTTTCCAGACACAATTTCAATGCCTGCATAGGACCATTTTGTCATGTAACAAAATCACCTGTCCTCCAAAAGAAATCTTTCTGTCCATACTGCTTAACTATCAGCTTCAACAGATGAGCAGCCACAAATACCACTTCCACTAGCCAAAACTACCTCTCTGGAGTACACAAGAACTTTATACAATCACGCCTGGAAAAGTCTCATCTCTCTTGTCTGCATGGACAAAAGTGTTTGAAGAACAGTAACCAATCCAGGCAGATATCCCGAAAGAGACAAAATTCACAAACCAGCTGCATCCTGTCTTCTGCAAGGAGAGCCATGAGTGACAGCACACTGCAATCAGTTAGACAACAGCAAGAGAAGTGGCAAAAGAGCCTGGGAAGCAAATACTTTACATGACAAATTCCTGCCTGGAAAAGAGACCGGAAGAAAGATGGGCTATAGTATATTGGCACAAAAAAACCATGGGAAGAACACAGTTTTGGGAGCAGCAGAAAGAGTAAACAGTAGGAATGACTGTGAGGAAGTTCTCTGACAGCAAAAGCTATGAGAAAAAGATCCCAGGCTAAGACAGCAGCAGCTGCCAAAGGCCTCAGTCAGCTCAAAAGAGCAAAAAGCAAAACAGACCCCAAAACAAGAATCAGGAAGGCAAAGCCTGCACAGAACCAGGGAGCTAAGCTGTCCACATCACTTCTACATCCCCTCAGAAGCTTTAAACAGCAGACACAATCTCCTCAGATTGCATGCTTGGATTGCCAGCTCCTCCAAAAATGAACTGGATTGTCTCAGTTTGATTACACAAGAGCACTGAGAAATCTGCGCACAGCTGGAAACATACCAGCCCCTTTCTGTCCACATATGCATGACAAATACACATCAGAATCTCTGAATTAGGACAGCTTGCTATATTATCAATTCCCTGAAAAGCAAGCTGAGCTGAGCTCCTACCTGTTTGTCCATCAGCTCCCCATCCACATGCATAGACCGCACCTTTCTTGGTTCTAAACAGACTGTGGTCCTGCCCACACACTACCTGCACACAAAACAAAAAATCAAAGCTGTTCAGGAAAGGTCACATGTTCAGACTCGATGTAATGAAGCATTACTGGCGGATAAATTGAGCAATGAGCTTCTACAATGCCCATCAGTTCAGATTTTGACCTTTCTCTCCTGATCAAATGGCTCTACAGACAGGGAAGACCAAAACCAGCAGAATTTTCTTTATGGGGAGTGATGCTGAAGTTGATTTGTTCTGAGATCCAAAACAAGGAAAGCAAGCTTGATTCAGCAGTACAACACAATAAAACAGCAAAGAGTAAATAAGAGCTCTCCCTTCCCGGAGTGCTAACCACATGGCTCTTGACACCAGCTACAAACTGCTACTGACTCCTTGCCATGTAAGTGCTCCAGGCACACAGCTGTTTTCAAATCTACATTTACGTTGAACTAGCAATCTTGTCTGCCACAGGCTCTGCACGAATTAAAGCCAAGCAAAAAGCCATTCAAAAGCAGACATTAAAAATTAGCCAAAGATTAAAGGGATTTAATCGACAAGTTAAAGAAGAGACTATCAATATTAAGCATATAACTGCACTTATCAAGCTACAACCAGGTACCAAGTATTCAATCCCCTTGAGAAAATAAAATCACGAAAAGTCCAAACAGAAGTTTACAAGCCTAATTCAAAACATTTTCAGGATGTACCACGGCACAGTCGAAGTGGACCTAAATGAATGACCCTTCCTTGGAATAGGAGCAATGTTTGCCCACAGAGTACAGCTACAGGGCCACAGACATACTAACGAACTGCTTCAGGGAATACTGCAGCCATGGCAGCTATAGTGGCACTTCTGCTGCCCTGCAGTCAGTCCCTTGCTCTCCTAGAAACCTGCCCTAGAGAAATGCTGGCTAGTCTAAGTGGACGGTCTCACAGCTCACTTCTGAACAGGGAAAGACAAAATTCAAACTAAAACAACTCCCAAGCAATATAAAAGTGACAAGGGGAATAAGAAATCAGGGCAGGAAGAGATGAGGTCAGAATGACTTCCCTGTACTGAGGAGGCCAGAAATAGACACTGTACTCCAAGTATGGCTTCACCAGTGCTAAGTAGAAGGGAAGAATCCCCTCCCTTGACCTGCAGCTAACACTCCTCCCAATGCAGCCCAGGGTACCATTTGCCTTCTCTAAGCTAAGCCACACTGCAGCTCATGGTCAACTTGATGTCCACCAGAACCTCCAGGGCCTTTTCTGAAGAGCTGCCTCCCAGCTGGTCACCCCCAGCACACAGTGATGTCTCCCCAGTGGCAGGACTTGGCCCTTCCTCTTGCTGAACTTGATGATGATGCCCATTTCTCCAGCCTTTGGATGGCAGCACCATCCTCTGGTTTACCAACCACTCCTCACAGTTTTATGTCATCTGCTAAGGGTACATCAGCTGAGGGTACACCCAGCGATCCAGATCACTAGCAAAAATGTAAACAGGACTGGACCCAATACTGACTGCTGGGATACAACATTCCTTACTGGTTTAAACTTGGCTTCATGCCAACAACTGCCACCCTCTGAGCTCAGCTGTTCAGCTGGTTTTTAATCTGCCTTCAGAATTTGAGTTCAGATGATCCTCTTACCTGGACAACTCTACTGTCAAACTCCTTCAGCTGATGAATGAGATGGCTTTCACTGGACATCAGCAACCACCAAGAAGAGAAAAGGCAACAGAGATGATTTCAGAAAAACAACTGAAAAACGTAAAGATAAACCTGCCTTTACTCGAAGCCACTTTATTATTACAAGAGGTTCATTCACATGTAGTTCCACTGCAAAATAACTGCACAAAGAAGGAACATAATTTTACATTCTCTTATTTAAGAAGTTAAGAGCTCTCATGGGAACTGGGCATAGGAGCAATCCTCAAAGATGGTCCCTAGTCAAGAATGAGCATAGACAGTACATAATAGTGCAGCACTTACATAAACACTACACTTAACTAGAGATTAACCAAATATACTGAAGAACGGTGTAGTGCTAACATTGCTGTCATACTTTAACAATACCAGGAATTATGAACAATCCAACAGCTGACTTGCAGGTATCAAGGCTAAAAACAGCTACCTAATTACGGCTATTTTCTCAGACTCTACAGTCCAAGTGCTGTGGATCACAGAGAGAGCAACGAACAATAGCTCTTCTAGGTCCTGCTGGAGAATCAGAAACTTCCACTTACATATTTCTACTACCCACTTATTCATTACTATCTTACAGAGCATTTTAAGCATATGCTTTGGTGCTGCCCACAAAAAACCTTATGAACGAAAAGCACTACAGACTCAGAAGCAGTTACAGCAGACTCAATAAAAGGACACCTCTTTCATAATTGAATGGCATTTCTAACACTCAGGAACAGCAAGTGCACTCTGAGGGCTAAAGGGAGAAAGCCCAACTACTAACACCAATTACCTCAAGCAGGCTGGGTTTTCTCACTATGCCCTTCCAGAACTGTCCCATCCTGACCATCCTTTTGTCTTTCGTGAATGCAGTCATCAGAATGCTAAGTGTCCAGCCTGGGTTCAATGCCAGGCTGCTTGTATGAGCCTGCAGCACAAAAGCCTGTTCTCAGACTCCTTAATCTTAAATTACATGCTTATACTACCATACCTTTCCCACCTTCAGTGTTTTCTGCAGGGTTTTTTTCAAACAATTATGTTTTTAACATTAAGAAAGTTTCAGATCTTTGAATTCTCACCTGTAAATTTCATCTTCAATAACCTTCCGACCACACTGTCCAAAAGAATTGTTTCCCATTGTGAAAACTGAAAAACAATGACAAAATGCATTAGTTTTATTACTGTCCAATCCCCTGAAAGCCTCTTTTCACGTCCACAAAATATTTTCATGCCGTTCTAAGTCTGAAAGGTGGACAGTAATCAAAAAATTGGCATAAGCTTTTTTCAAAGCAAGTCGCTTTTGATTCAAGTGACTGAATCCATTTTCATCAACAACACCCAGCAATACTGTTGCAGGCACAGCAGCAGTACCTTGAGCCCACTGGCTGTTCATCAGGACCTGCCTAGTTCATCCTGCCGTTGTCAAGGACACTCAGCAATAGATCAGCATTCCCGCTGGAGTAAATCAAGCAACCAACCAGCTCCACCCACCGACAAGCTGCACCGGGTACCTCAGCGCAGCACTGACGCCACCGCACCACAGAATTCCCAAAGACATGGAGAGACAATTCACAAACAGGATCTTCTCTATAAAGGCATATTAATTAATTGCTTGTATAAATGTAGCATTCCACGACGTCAAGAGGAAAGCAACACAGGAGTACTGGCACAGTCATCCAAAGCTTCATTAAAAAAAAACATCTAGTGAACAAGACAAACAGAGTTGGGGCTAGATAAACCTCACAGTGAAAAAGCTCCCAACACATTTACAGCTTGAGCCAAGCAGAGCTCACGTCTCTTCCTTGCAGCAGCAATCCCACAAAGGCCAACAGCTACCTATATCCTGTTTAGAGTGCAGACAGCCCACCTGGGGTCCAGTTCTAAAGGACAGAAGACAATCTTTTTCGGAGCTTTTATTAAAAGCATAGTCAGGCACCACTTGTCACCAGCACAAGCGACATTATACCTCCTTCACTATCTGTCAGGATCAGGGAATGGGCTCTCCCACAGGACACCTGCAAGACTCGAGTCTGCTGTGGCTTCTCCAGTGGTAATGGAATTGGCGATGGTTCCAAGACATACTCATAGCCCTTGGCTTAAGGAAGAGAGAAAAACATCAAGTCAGTAGCTTCCACAAAGTAAATTTAGCATATATTTGCTGATCCTGTTGTACATTCACACACACATTTCTGCTTTGTTACAAATGTATCTGTTTGATACATTTTAGAAAGCCAAGATACTAACCAAAGAGGTTAACAGGTATTTATAGAGGAGGGAGGTAGAGAGAAGTAAAGCCATGGAGATGGCTGACACCAACAATCGCTGCCTAATCAAGAGCTCAGCCTACCTAGAAGCTGAATGTTATTAAGGCTTTAAGTGGCAAAATTGAGAAACTGAGGGGCTTTCAGCCACATATTCAACCACTCTGGTGAATAATGCTGGATTACTTGACTTTACCATCAAGCACAAACTAAGTACTCCCTGAAACTGTGGATATTGCAAACAACGTACAAGAGCAACAATCCCAAAAAGATGAACAAAAAAGTCTTAGGGCTTCATATTTAAAGAACAGTAGATTAAAGGTTCTCTAAGAAAAGAGGAATGCAAGAAAGACTAGCTAGGCTAGCTCCATAGGGAATGAGAGATCTAACATTTATGAAAGAAAACGATAAAAGCTTTACTTGAAAAAGATTTAGTAATTTGAAGAATCAGTTACAGTTAACTGGGAAAAAAAAAAAGAAAAAAGAACAGGAAAACATAAATCAGTACTAGGGAAAAGGTTAAGGGCAGATAAAAAGCTTTGTTATCAAAGAAAGTCACTCTAACAAGGGAAATCAAATCTCAGAGGACTCAAAGCAGTATTCTGCTTACATGTAGCAGTGTTTAACTGGTTCTCACTGCTTTCAATAAAAATAAGAATTAACAAAAACACTACCACCACCACAAAAAAACCCCAAAACCACACCCCAAAAAAACCAACCAAACAAAAAAAACTTCAACCAAACAACCCAACAAAATCTACACATACCCTTTTGCTGTAAGACACTACTGGATGTGAGGACAGGCTACATAACAGGCTGTTTGCGAACGGGCTGTGCCTGCCTTGCAATTGAGCAGGAGCTGAAGGGCAGCCAAGTCTATCTAAACACATGTGGAAGTCACAAAGAAAAAAAACCTTCTCTCCTCTCGCTTTCCAGCAGAGCAACATAAGCTACTGGGATCTGTGGTAATCATCCCTGATAGCTGAGGAATTCTGGAGAAAAGAGGCAATGAGGTGGCTAAGGAAAAGGAGAATGAAAGTCAAGTATTAGTAGATTAGATACAACCATCTAAAAGTCAGAAGGTTGCAAGTTCCCCTGGCAATGAAGCACCTAACAGAGACGCGGCATTGGAACCAGCAAGTAACAAAGTATGTTTGTAATGAGCAGCACATCCCAAAAGAAAGCTTGTCTGGGAGAAGGAAAACAAGCAGCAGTAGCAATCCTGCTGATCTACACCACTTTCAACAGATCCTGCCAAACACTTAGCAGGGCTTGAACTGAAAAACTATTTAACCTATTTCTGTTTTTTCTGGCAAAAATAATCTCCAGGTCAGATAAAAAATGAGGTAATTACAAGACAGACCAGAGACATCAGCATATACAGAACTAAGACACAGCAAGAGCTGAAACCTTTAAAAATAGAAGTGAGGAGAGGCTTCTGAAGCTCCTGCATTTTGGCACTGCTCTTTAAACACACACTTGCTGTGTGCACACACTCTTGGGTATCTATCCAGTGTGCTTGTACAAAGCAGCACCACTGGAAACCCCAGTATGTTTCGGTGTAGCTGCAAGTTTCTTTTGCTTCTCCACAGTTTAATGTTTTGCCCAGATCAGACACACCCTACCTTAATGCACTACACCCTTACACCCGATAAAGAGAAAAACTGCTTTTAACGCGATTTTCCTCAATTGTTTATGAAGGAAAGTCTTCAGAGATAGCTATTCTATGAGGAAAGTCTGTGTTTCTCCTATCTGCCTTCGATGGAAGGTGGCAATATTCCGCACAGAAATCATCATCATCATAAATGAGTTTGAAAGCCTAGTATAAGACAGAATGACTGAATAACATGTTTTTCCATCAAGACTCAGCTTGTTATTAAAATAACTAAAAAAAGCCCCACCTACAGTTTCACAGAAAGAAATGAAAAAACACGCCGCCGCCCCCCCCCGACCAAAAACCACTGACTGTTTAAAAAGAGGTCTGTGGGAAAGGAATATAGGTGATAACTGCAAAGGCAACAGAAGTGGCCATGTTTGCCAAAATCGTTAATTACCTAGCCCTGAATATTGTCTACTATTAAACTACAGATTAAAGCCATATCTTAACCAACACCCACATTTTAGCAAATAAACAGTTCCACTCCTGCCTGGGTGTAACTAAACTCTGTAAATGCAGTGTATAGAACAGAGGCACACCTCGACCAATTACAAAGCACACAAAAACATAGTTAAGTTCCAGAAAAAGACCTCTTTAAAAATACAAAGCATAGCCGGGCACTGCATCAAAGCCTCTTGACATTTTGCACACCTTCAAACATGACACTTCCTGTACCACAGGTACCCAGATATCCTGCAGTACCACCCTGTACATCTTTAAAACACTTCAATCCTTACTTTGATCTCTTCTGCTTCTCTGGAATCCAAGCTGGGAATCTTTGTTGAGTCCCATACCCCACACTTTGGTGATGTCTGTGGTATTAGAGGCCAGCAGTGTGAATCCGTAACCACAGGCAGCAGAGGATATCTTTGAAGACACACAAAACCCACAACATTCAGTTAGAAATTGTGGCTTAGAAAAGCAACAATGCTACTTGTTCATCAGCATTCATTCTTCATTAAGCTACATCCATGTATAGCTCAAATTCATAGCATGTATGATCTTGCAAAAATTATTACAAACCCTATCTGCTGATCTGCATCAGCAGATTACCAAAAAAAAAAAACCCCACAAATATATTAAGAGAGTAATATTCCCCTTTTTTACTCCTTTAGCCAAAAGAATGCCAGTAAAAAAGCCATATGAGGAGCAACTGAGTTCACTTGGGTTTGTTCAGCCTGGAGGAGACTGAGATCAGACCTCATAGGGGTCTGCAGCTTTCTCAGAAGGGGCAGCACCAATCTCTGCTCTCTGTGACAGGACTCGAGGGAACGGCAGGAGCTGTGTCAGAGGAGGTTTAGGCTGGGTATTAGGGAAAGGCTCTTCCCCCAGAGGGTGGTTGGGCACTGAACAGGCTCCCCAAGGCACTGGGCGCAGCCCCAAGGCTGTCAGAGCTCCAGGAGGGTTTAGACAATGCTCTCAGGCACATGGTGGGATTCTTGGGATGTCCTGTTCGATGTTTCACTCGGGTCCCCTCCAGTTCAGGATATTCCATGAATGCTCTGACCTTCTCTTAATGGGACAGCAGAGCACAACATTGAAACACGTAGGCAAAAGAATAACGTGATTTTCAACACAAGCTTCCCATCTATCGGGGTGGAAGCCACTGGAAGTGAAGCCCGTTTTCTCTGGCAAACGCTCTTCAAACGCTGGCTCTCTCATGCCTCTGACAAAATTGCAGATACGTATTTCCCAAACTGTATGTTGCTGCAGCTATACCAATAATCATCCCGAATAACACCACTATACGGATAAAAACCAGTGAATTACGGCAAAGCCTTTAAACTCGATCCCGTAACACCGTCCTCGGCTGTGCAGAGCCCTGACCAGGCTCCGGGGGTAGCGGGTAGTCCAGCCGAGCCAGGCCCACCTTCTCCTCCGTCTCCAAGCGGTAAGGCGTGGGTTGGATGCGCCGCGGCTTCTTCCAGCCCGCGTCCGGCTTCACGAAGCTGGGGACGCCCAAAGCGCCCGAGTGGCTGAAGCCCCACACGAACACGCGGTCCTTGCGCCTGGCCGTCTTTCCCGCGTACTGGAACACCGGAGCGGCCTCCTCAGCCTCCCGCAACTGGCGAGTGCTTGGCGGCCCCGCCGCCCCGCCCAGGGCCCTTCGGGCCGCCACCATCTTGCCGCGCTCTCACTCGGAGTCACCGCCCTTGCGCGCACGCGCCCGGCCGCGACGCAGCGTCCCTTGTCTTAAAGGGGCTACGCCGCGCACTGAGGAGGGTGGGGCCACACACGGCCAGACCAAGATCTAGATTGGAACCTATAGACCCAAACCTACGCCCAGACTTAGATCTAAATCTAGACCTACTTTCAGACATAAATCCAGACCGTAATATGGAATTAGACCTAATCCCAGACGGAAACCAAGATCAAACCCCAAACTTGAGCCCAAACCTGCACATAGACCCAGACTCCATCCCAAACCCATAATCCAGACCCAGACCCAACCCCATCTAGCACAGTGATGGCAGGGCTGGCTGTGGTGGCACCAAAAACAAGCTGTCACACCACACTCTGAGAAGCAGCCCTATTCCCACATCCCAGCCCTCGCTTTCCTCTTGAGGGAGCAAAGCAGCTGCCTTCGAGGAGGAAGCTGCTGTCCGTTCATCCCCCCCAGCTACATTTCCTCCCTGCCAGCATCTTTCGCAAGAGGCCCTTGCCCAATATCCCCTGGGGAGGAACATCTCTCATGTCACCATACCCATGCTGCTCCTCAGGGTCTCTTATTCACTGTCCATGTGGACATTGAGATGTCTATCAAATGTCTCTCCTTTATTGATGAAAACCACAAAATCATTCAATATACAAAGAGGTGACGAAAGGAGGTCTTGAGATGAGGAATCCTGGTGGCTGTGAAGCCACAGCCCATTGGAGCTGGTGGAGCAGGGCTTGACCCTCCTTGTGGTGCCATCAGGACACCTTGGGCTGGCCATGATGGAGGATGAGGACGGGCACTGGGCTGTAGCCTGCCCGGGACCTGTGGTGGCTGCCAGAACCACCTGAATCCCCAGTCTGGCTCTGAGCCCTGGCTGTTCAGGAGCTGGAGGACATAAAGCATTGGGTGGCTGGTGTGGGGACTCAGAGGATCCTCACAGGATCTTCTTCCGGGTGGTCTCGGTGCAGCGGTTCAGGATGAGGTCTTTGCTGGGGCGGGGAGGAACAGCAGGTTGAGCCTTGGGCTTGTTCTCCTGTGGTTCATTTTTCTCAACTGTGAGTAAAGCAGATGTACAGATGGGTCAGAGCTCTCCATCACCCACCACGCTCATGAACATTCAACAACTTCCTATGTGATGGTCACTGAAGATTCTGCCTGTCCTCCCTGCTGCATGTAATGGTGTTTCTGTAGGTCAAGGTGGTGGGATGAGCCCACCAGTACCCAGCCGGGAACTCTCCTCAGGGGAAGCCCAGCTTTAGATCTGCATGAAGAGCTGCTCTCCTTTGGGCAGGTCAGGGGTACCACATGGGGACTGCCAGATCTAGTGTCTACCTCAATGGCAGCCTCCTTCTTCATGGAGAGAGGCTTTTTACAAGGCGCAGGACAAGGGAAAATGGCTTCACAAGGACAGAGGGCATTAAATATTAGGAAAAAAATCTTGCCTGTGAGGGTGGTGAGGCACTGGGACAGGTTGTCCACAGAAGTTGTAGCTGCCCCATGACTGGAAGTGTTCAAGGCCAGGTTGGATGGGGCTTGGAGCAACCTCGTCTCCAAGGTGGGGTTGAAACAAGATCAGAATCACTGAATCAATTAGGTTGGAAAAGACCTCTGAGATCAAGTCCAATCTTCAATCTAACACCACCTTGTCAACCAGCCCGTGGCACTCAGTGCCACATCCAGTCTTTTCTTAAACACTTCCAGGGACAGTGACTCCCTCACCTCCCTGGGCAGCCCATTCCAATACCCAATCACCCTTTCTGTGAAGAACTTCTTCCTGATGTCTAAACTAAACCTCCTTTGGCACAGCTTTAGGCTGTGCCCTCTTGTCCTACTGCTGGTTCCCTGGGAGAAGAGACTGATCCCCATCTGGCTACAGCCTCTTGTCAGGGAGTTGTAGAGAGTGACAAGGTCTCCCCTGAGCCTCCTCTTCTCCTGACTAAGCACCCCCAGCTCCGTCAGCCGCTCTTCACAGGGCTTGTGCTCCAGACCCCTCACCAGCCTCATTGCCCTTCTCAGCACCTGAACATCCTTTCTAAATAGAAGGGCCCTGAAATGGATGATTTTTAAGGTCCCTCCTACTGAAACCATTCTATGATTCTATGATACTTCATGCACGACTTTCCTCTGGGGGCTTTGCTGACAGCTAACATACATGGCAATGGCAATGGTAATAGCAGAACACGGAAGGCTAGGTGCACAGAGGAAAGCACAGGTCCCAGATGCCGACCCTTTCAGGAGCATATTCTACTCTGTCTGACCTATAGCAAAGAAACCTCATTGAAAGAAACGCCTCCTTGCACAAACTTTCTCTGTAGGAAAAGGGTAGATGGGCATGGCATAACCTCAGTGTGCCACTCTGCTCCAGCTGCCAGCACTGAGAGACACGGGCCATGCCTGCAGGATTCAAGTCCCATTGAGACTTACTGATGACATTGGCCTTGTTCTGGGAATTTCCCTGTATGTTTCTCCGGCTCTGGATGTACTTCTTGCTGTTCCTCCTGTAAGTCTCCTGGCTGATCTGCTTCCGGCCCTGCTTGTGGATGCTCTTTGCATTTCGGATGGTGGATCTGCAGGAAGTGAGAAACAGTTTAATGCTGGCAGCTCTCATACCACACACTTCTTTCCCTGTGGTTCTTCCTCTGCTTCACCCAAACTCCAATGTCAGCTTTTGCATTTGGCCTGGTAGATGCCAGCCCTCGAGGGCAGCCATGAGTGAGACATGATGTACGACATATTCAGAGGTAGCTGGATGGTAATTAGAAGCAAACACTGAGAGGTGAACACTGAGCACAAGAGTGGAAAGTAATGATGGGGATGGCAAGGAAGATTGGGCGTAAGGCTGGGAAGATGAGATGGGCGTGATGTTTATCCAAGAAAGCCCCGGAAGTGATCTACAGCTCTTTGATGGATGGACACACAGCACCTATCCTGGCTGCAGAACTGAGATCCCTGGTGCAGGGTTTGGCATGGCTTCCCAGCGCCCAAGGATCAGATGCAGAGGAATGGAGTGCTGGGCATGTGTCAGTGTGCACCTGGATGTGCGGTGTTGAACCCACAGCAGAGAAACTACTGAGAGAAGTGAAAGTCTGAGCAACATGGTGCTGCTACAGGGGAACCCACAGCATCAGGACCATCTCTGGGAAGGCAGACAGAGGCCATTGCTTTGTCTTTACTACCATGGCAGGAGTGAGGTGGCTCCTAAAGTCCACTCCATGGCATCATTCTCCTGGTCTTCTCAAGGCAATGTGTCTGTCTACCTTCAGCCCCTTCCTGGTCTAAGCACACACCCCATGTCATAGCAAAGCTCTTGCCCACAACAGCAGGTCACCAGCTTTACAACAGGGCTCAGCCTGGCTGCCAGCACCAGCACTGCAAGGGCAGCAATCACCATGGCAGAGAGACAAGCTACTGTCCTTGGAACAAGCCACCTCACTTCCCCAAAGGGTATCAGCAAGCATCACTTCACTCAAATAGGTGGATCTGGACCACTTTACACTGTCCCATGCTAAATCCATGTTCCATCAGAACTGGATTTGGAGATTTTATAGCAGGGCTGATACATTTTCTTGAAGGGAAGAAAAGAGAGTGGCAATCCCCCTAGCCATTCTCTTTACATCAGAATTAATGAGTTAGTATTCCTTTTTATCTTTTTAATCAAAATAAAATCCCTTCCATTTGTTCAAATTCTCCTACCAGATTAGGCCATTTGGCAGCTCTGTTTAGTCAAATCCCTCCTCACCTCTCAAAGATTCAGTGCATGCACTTAGGAAAGGAGAAATGCCCTTGGCTGGAGGACCTCTTGCAGCAAGGATGCAGCCCTGCATCAGCAATGCTGAGATGCCTGTGGGAGTTGGGGAACTCAGAGCTGTTTTCCTGCAGCCCTGGTCTGTCTGCTCTGCTCACATCTCTTCAGGCTGTTCCTCACTGACAGGGCAAGCAGGAGACTCCACAACCCTCTGTCTTGCTTAATTTCATGTCATTCAAGGAAGAGCTTTAGTCCTCCTACCCCCCGACCCAGGGCTTCTCCTACCTCCGTGGAGGAGCAGTGCGGTTCCTCAGCTGATTCTTCACAGAGGTGTTCACCTCTCCAGCTTTCTGCAGATACATGGAGGGGTAATAACCTGTGGTTTCATCCTTCCTACAGTGCAACACAGAGCAACATCACTTGCAATTGTGGCTCTGCAAGTCTCTCTCCAGGAGAGAGATTTGATGATCCTTATGGGCAGTCTTAGAATCTCAGGATGGTTTGGGTTGGAAGGGACCTTAAAGATCATCTTGTTCCAACCCCCTGCCATAGGCAGAAACACCTTCCACTAGACCAGGTTGGTGCAAGCCCCGTCCGACATGGCCTTGAGCCCATCCAGTTCAGGATATCCCATGATTCATGGTTCATGCCTGTCCTCTTCTGGTGTCATGTGGGTTATCTGTCATGTTCCTTGCAGCTGGGTTGAAAGTTGAGATTTTGCAAAGCAAAATGTGCCACAACAATTAGAGGCAAAATAACAATTTTTTTTCTGTCTGTCTCCTTCTTGGACATTTTTGAAGTCCCCAGCACAGGACATTTAATGTTTGGCAAAGAACGGACTCTAAGAAGCAGCCCTGCAAAAGGAAGTCCTGGGCAGTCACACCAAACAGCCCATGGCTTCCATGGACCTGATGTGGAGATTCATGAGTGTATCCCTTCCCTTTGCCTGAATCCTGCTTGCCTGACTTGTTTTTGGCATCTCTCACCTGATGACCCACCAGCCATCAAGGAGCTTGTGGATGACCTCGACGGTATCACCCTCCTTGAGGGTCAGCTCATCCTCCTCCACAGCTGTGTAGCTTTTCTGGACCACATACGGCTCACCTGCACACAAAATTGGGATGGCAGATCATGTCTCAACCTCCCCACCCAACAAGGAGGGGTGGTACCAGAATATTTACCCTATATTTTAGAGAAGACCCAGGGTGCTTCAAGTTTGGATTAAGACTTTCCCCAGCCTTGTCAGTGCCCATGGCTCATCCCAGCCCCTCTATCATCTCTGCAGAAGAAAGCTGTTGGGTGCAAACAGCAGAAGCACAACGATCTCTGCCGGAAAATGTGTCCTGAATTTGGTTGATGAAATGAGGCAGAAGGAAGTGTTCTAATAGAGGCTAATAGAGCCTGCTGCAGCGTTGTGAAACCTATGAAGCTGAAGCCTGGTGAGCAATTGGCACGAGTCTGTGGAATCCTCCCTCTGCTCTGTGCAATAAGGCCCTGCTGTCACAGGAGGGTGATGGGGGGGGGGCACTGTGCTCCTCTGCTAACCCAGCACTTCAGCATTTACTCAGCCAGCTCAGCACAGCCACTGGATGAAGGTATCTGTGCATCTGCGAGCAGCCAAAATACTTGTCTGCAGGGAAGCTCTCAAGGTTGAAACTGAGGCACCAAGCCATGAGATTTATTCCTCCTGACAGTTCCTAACGGTAACATCTCCCTGCCCAGTGATCCTGCTCAGTGTGGAATGCCCAGCCTCGCAGTGAGCCACCCCACCCTTGCAGTGGGGAGCTGCAGTGGTCTGTGCTCTGGTGCACATCCTGGTCACCCCAACATTTTACCTGCATAGTTGGGCTCCTGCTCTTCAGACTCATCAGGACCATCCACTGGCTCCAGATAGGCAGCAGGTACCCAGCCCCGTCTATTCTTCAATTGGCAAAACCACCACCCTGCAAGGAAAGCAGCCATGGCCAAGAACAGAGAATGTTGTGGGGGCACCATGGGGGCAACTTGACCAGTTCATCCTGTTCCTGCTGGGCAGGAAACCTCACAGGCTGAACCATGCCAGGAGGTTGCACAGTTTTCTAGAACTGCCCCTCACCCTTCAGCCCATACAATGTCATAATTAACTCACATCCTGCATTTGGACTCAAGATGCAAGGGCAGTTCTCATCCCTGCTGCAATGGTGACAGGGAGGGGGCTAGCCCTTGGGGGCTCTCCAGAAGGATGAACACATACCATTCTCGCTTTTCTCCACAACATCCACCATGTCACCAGCTTTTAGAGCCATCTCAGATGTGGAGCTCTTCTCGTAGTCAGCAATGGCTCGGTAAGTTTGCAGGATGATGGGGCCTGTGATGTCTGCATGGAAGAAGTGACAGATATTCCTTCTCCCAGGCCCCAGCACAGAAGGCAGGCCAAAAGCAGACCCAGGGTGGCCCAAAGCACTCTCCCAGCCTCTTCCTTTCCCAAACCAGATAGATCTCAGGAAAGTCACTCATTCTCCCTGAGGCTTTCCTTTCCCCCAGCTGCAACTCTGGCACAAAGACTGTGCTCTTGGTGAGGGTATCTGCTGTGGGATGGCCCTCTCCTCAGCAGACTTTGCTGCTACCAAGGTAGCTGCTTGCAGTCCTGTGAGACCTCTTACCGGTGGGGTTTTTCTTGGAATCCTTCGGCAGGAGGAAGACCTCAGGCTTCTTGATCCTAGACAGGTCAGAGCAAAGGTAACTCAATGCCAACCACCCCTATCCATCAGCAGCAATGCCCTCCCTGTGGGGGCTACTGCCAGCACGTAAAAGCCAGGGACACAGGATTTCCCCCAAAACAGCAGGAAACTGGACTCACTGGCTGTCTGTGACAGGGTTCATGTCATCATGACGGACCTTGAAAAAGTTGACCACATGCAGGCACCTGGAGATCTTGTGGGGCAGGTTGATCAGTGTGTAGCAGTACTCAGACAGTGTGCTCTGCCTGTTCTCAGTTGAGCGCTGCCCATCAAACCACTTTGGGGCTTGAGAAAAGGGAAAAAGGCTCAGAAAAAGCAGACACAGAGCCTTATTTTTAATACTTTCCCAAGCAGGCTGCTCCAAAGTCATTTATTTTGCCCTGCAAACAAGTGGGTCTGGTCCCAGGGTGCTGCATGGCTGCATGGTGCCCATAATATGACGCTCTGGGGTAGAAGAGCTCATGCAAGCACAGAAAAGACCCTATTTGACTCCTTTTCAGCTTCAGGATAACTCTCACATGTGTGTTCAGATAAAGCCCAGCGGCTGAGCCACAAATAAAGCAGCTGCACTGGGGCGTCAGGAAGGGCTCAAGGGACCAGCCTGTGGCAGAGCAGATAAGCTTATGCTTATTCCCCTGTCCCACTGGCCATGGTTCTCATGACCCCAGAGCTGCAAAATGCTGCTGGCAGCCCCGACCCTCAGCAATGTTGAACTGAATGACAGGGTTACATGTGTGTGGTCAGTGGCAGTGCCATGCCACCCCAGCAGTCTGACACCTGCCTGGTCCCCAGTGCTCTCAGTTTCCCAAATGGAACAAGGATGCTGTGAACAGCCCTAGCACAGTGTGGTCACTGCACGGGAAGAGGACCAGCATGGTGGTGTTAGTCCAGCCCCAGGGGAGCCCCCCACCCAGATGTGGCACCCACACTGCTGCATAGTGCAGGCTTATTCCTCCTCGAGAGGTGTCAACCACAACCTGCAGCTCTTTCTCAGGCTCCCTCCTGCCTCCTTTAAAGCAGGAAGTTAAATAAAAGGGGGAAGTTTGCTGACCTGCACCTTGCTTGAGGACAAAGCATCAGCTGTTTGGATCAGAAGTTCATTCCCTGTCACTGAAGCCATATTGCATCACTTACAAAGTATCTGTGTTACCATATGGGCATTAAACCTACTCCAGTGACAGCGTCACCAAAGGAGGCGTAGCTCGCCTCCCCAAAGCCAGATACTTTGCACTAGCCAGGGGTCACAGCTGATGCTTCAGGACATGCATCTGGGGTGCCCAGCCTTCAGAGAGGAAGGACGGGATCTGTGAGGCTGCTGAGTGTTGGGACGAACCACTGCCAGATCTCTCCAGGGTTTAGATTTCAAACCGGGTGGGCAGGAATGATGGTACCACATACCTGCTCAGGAAGCAGCCAGCACAGCTTGACCCACCAGGGAATTTCCCAACCAGCTGCAATTTCTATTTCACCCCTCATCCTCGGTGTTTGCCCCTCACCTGGCAAGTGTGGGATGATCCGGTTCTCTATGTTGATATCCCCGGATTCAATGGGGAACATCTCCTTCAGTGCTTTCTGCAGAGCAGAGCCAGGCACAGCCATGAGGATGGTACAAGGGGAAACCCTTGGGACACCCACCCCCTGCCTACAGCTCGCCCCCCTTCCTGGTACTCACTCCACTGCCACTACATATGCTGGCTGGATCCCACACCTCAATACTGGGAGAAACCTGCCCAGGGACACAGAGCCCCAGTGGCTCTCACCTTCAAGGGGCAAAAGAGATTGAAGGACTGGACTCAGGAGCCTCTTTCGAGCCAGATTTGCTTTGGGGCAATTTCAGATGGAACTCACCCTCCTCTTTTACCCACCCTGAGCCCTGGTGTGCTGGGCCAGGGGAAAGTGCCTGTCCCAGGAGGACTCACGTGGAACTCATATATCTCAGTAAACCGGCGGTAGATGACCTTTTCGGAGAGGTCATTCCACTTCACCAGGAACATGTAGACCTGAAAGGCAAAGCAGAGGCTGCAGGTCTGCAGGCGAGTGGGACCCCACATCCTGCTGTGCCCAGGGAGCCCTGTCAATGTTCCAGTTTCTGATAAACTGCATGTTTTCTTTCCACCATCTGAATGCAAATAGCTCTGCCCTGCCAGCGAGCAAGCTGGGCACCAGGGAAGCTTGACAGAGAGGGGACAGAAACATGTGGATGGGTGGCAATCAAAGCGGAAACAGCCCGTTCCAAGCCTGCAAAGTAACCAACAGCTTGCAAAGGAGGTGCCCAAAATCTTGTGTGTTCAGGACGTTTTAGTCTCTGGCTGCCTGGAAGCAGCTCATGCAATCAGNAAAAAAAAAAATGCTTTTAGCCTTCTTATCTAAGGAAATTTGCTGGCCGGGCTTTATCCCCGGCCACTTCTCGCTCCTCACTTGCCAGAAGGTCGCTGTGTACTCACATAGTGCTGGCTCGGGAAAAACCTTTTCTCGTAGCCCAGCAGCTCGATGTGCCTGATGAAGGCGTCCCCCATTGCTGCTCCTGCCCGCGGCGTCCTGCTCCGGCCCCTGCTCCTGCCTCCTTGGGCGTCTGGGCGCCCTCCTCTCCCCACTGCCCTCGCACAGCTCTGCTTCGCCGTTACAGCGCTGGGGAAGCGGAACTCCCGTAATCGTTTACCCGCTGTGGTTTGTATTAAGTCGGTGTTTCCCATGGCGAGTTCCCAGCCCAGCTCTTCCGGTGGCTCCAGGGCTGGGGAGGAGGCGGGCTGGGCCTCGGAGGTAGCCCGGAGGCACCTCTGGAGCCAGAGGACAGTGAAGGGCGAGGGCCAGGCTGCTGCCCTGATAGCCAAGTGACCCCTCTGACTGCTGATGCTGCCCCATGGTGGCACAGGGTGCTGCAGCAGAGGGCCAAGGACAGGCAGGTGTCTTGGCAGTGGCAGCCAGAGAGCCTTTATCCCCTCTAGCAGAGCTGAAAGGGCTGAACGAAGCATGTAACGCATTGGCAGCACCTTCCTCTGCATGTCTGGAAAGGGCAGGTAGGGAAGCTAAGGCATAGCGCAAGCAGGACAGGGCAGTCACGGGCTGTGTGCAAGAGTTCCTGCCCTTGCATCACTGTTTCCTTTCAGTTACCTGCAGTTTCCCCAAAATCTGCCACCAAAAGGCTCCCTTGAGCAGCCCCCGGGGACGTGAGCCAGTCCCAGCCTTACTCTCCGCCTTACCCGAGCACAGGGCTGAACGGGAGGGGACCCAAAGCATAGCTGGAGACAGACCCCTGCCTCCCTCGGGAGGAGCAGGAGGGTCCCTTGCTAAGATCCTCTGACATACCAGCGCACCAGCTGTATCCACCTCCTCCCTCCCCAGCCGTGAGCAGAAAGACCTGAATCGATGTGACAGCTGCACGGATCGATTCCACACTGCTTGTAGGCAAAGTTGCACCCAGGAGTACTTCTGTCCCCACCAAAGGCACCCTCGATTACAGCGACGGCGCTGGGCCCTGATAGAACCGGGACCCACTTTCCACAGGCTGCTTGGAAGAGCTCTGCTCCAGCCAGCCGTGAGCATTCAGCCCCGTCCCCGACTCCCGGTGCTCCATCCCCTCAGGAAGCCCGTGCCCGGGTGCAGCTCGGTCCCCGGCAGGCCAGCATGAGCTGAGCATCACTGCACCCAGCGCCCCGTTCAGCCGAGAGCAGAGATGCCTTGGGCAGTGAGGCAGCAGCCCCAAACCGTGGCAGAGCTGATCCGGGCTCTCCCCACTGACCAGCAGCAGCAAACTCTGACACAGGATCAGCCCCATGGCCTTGTTAGCTGTAAAGACAAAAGTTTACTCTGGCTGCATTAGAAACACCAAATACTAACCATAACTTTCCCCTGCTCTCGGGTGCAGTACTTTGCAGCTGTGGAGTTCAGAAACATGGTCATTTACATTTGGGTTCTTATTATTTTAACATGGGGACTTCCCTATATGAAAGGCAAAATTATACAACCACACATACTAAAAAAGATCCCTCTAGGGCTGTTTGGAGTCTGCTCTGTTAGTCACCAGATAGCTGCTGCTGCTTATGGAGAACACCACAAACTGTCATGAAAGCCAATTTCATAATTACAATTGTTTGTACTAAAACTGTGTTACAAACAGTATGTTACTGGAAACCACGTAATTTACATGTTTCTTCCTGTTTCCTCATTCCTTATCTTGCGATGTGAGAAATGAAACAGAGATTGTAAATCCCACTGTCAGTGATGGGTTAGTTCACAGGGAGACACCACCTGTAACTCAGTGTGATACACTGCTAAATGTTCTGTAACTGTCTCACAGCTAAGACATGTCAAGAAGCATAATTTTAGAAGAAAATTCTCAGAACAGGAATGACCCATCTGATCAAGCTGAGTTTACTGAGTTCATGAGCTGAATCATGTTTTGGGAAACAAGGCTGGCATCCAATCACAGGACTTGATTTTGACAGAGATGAAGACCCACAGCCTTCCGATCAAGGTGGCGCAATCCCCCACTGCTTGGAACTGGGAACAGCACACACAGACTTCAGTCAAGATTGTTGAAGATGGAGCACAGGAGATCAAGAGTTTCTTAGGCAAATGGACTATGCTCTTTTATGCACTGCTCCACCCAAAATTAGTACCAAAACCTCTTTGGAATTAAGAGCTCATGAAAGGAATGCCACCCTAATCTTTGTTCAAAATGTAATTTTTGATTTTTTGGTAGTTTAAATTTCAGCTTAATTCAACACAGAGCCAACGGAGGCCTTGCTTATGTCAATGATGGCAGACAGCTGTTACACAATCACAGAAATGAGAGCTTGCCCTACTCCTTGACAATGGGTCTCTGACAGGACAGATACGAAAAGAAACACGGGAGAAAAGGTTCAAGTTTTGTATGTGGAAAACTTCAATTCCCAAAGGAAAAACACTGGCCAGCAGCTGCACCACAGAGGTGCTGGACCTCAGCTGGTTGTTACTCTGTGAGAAAAGCCAGGGTGTCATAACCAAGGAATGCTCAGTTCCACCATGGACACCCTGGATCCTACACTGCTTGGATTCAAAATTCCCATTTAAGAGAAAGGAGCCAGCCCATTGCACAGGACAGGCTTTTAAAAGTTCAGTAAAACATGGGGAGTAAATACTTGTCTGCTTTTTTGTCAACACAAACCTTCCACGCTGAAACGAAAATTAGTCAGAGCTCTGGTAAGTTGTTGAACTTCTGTTTATTTAATTTGTTTGTTTGTTAGTACAGCCAAGGCTTTTTAGGGCATTATCACTCAATATCTAAAAAGTGACACACCCCATGTATTACTAGGTTGAAAATTAGTGAGATTTTCATACATGGTCAACATCTTAAATGCCTGCTATCTGTTAGAACTAGAGATAGATAATTTCTTAATATAAAATTGATACTTGGAAGGTATAAATATTGGTGCAATTATTTTGTCAGTCTAATTTCTCTCTACCAGATGTAACTCAAAATTTCTGTGACCAAAAAAAGCCTTCAGCATTGAGTACCGATGCACCCATTAGCATTACTGCACGCCCAGAACAGGCCACACATGCCACACACTACCCCAACTGTTAATGCTTTACCTCTGTTTTTTTGTTAAAGTGATTTCTCCCCTCTCCCATTTTTTCTCCCTGTGGGTGGGCATGGGAGGGAAGCACCGACCGCCGCCCCAGTGCCCTGCGCTGCCTGGCGAGGGGGCAACAAGGCGGTTCTTTCACCGGTGCTGCCCCCTCCCTGCCACCTGTGAGTCAAGGTTTTGCCAAGCATGGGCAGCAGCTGCGGTGCAGCACCAGGGGCCGCTGGACAGTGCCTGCGCTCACAGGAGCGCCCTGCGGCAGCGGCCACAGGAGAGGTGGTGCAGAAGGACAAGGAGGAGATGACCCAGCACAGCCTCCTGGCAGGGGCAGGGCTCACCCTCGTCCCCCGAGCGGCGTGGGCAGGCAGCCAGCAGCCCCCGTGTTGACGGCAGCAGAGAGGCAGGTGGTGGCCCCGGCTTGGCAGCAGCGTTGCCACAGTGCTGGAGGGGCTGTGCCGTGCGCTCCATGGAGGGGGCGGCAGCGGCGGGCACAGGATGACGTGTCCCGGACCTGGCAGGAGCGGGTTCTCTTTCTCCCTTGGCTCCAGACGGAAAGGCAGTGTGATCTCGCTCTCCAGTGTCTCTGCAGCAGCTCTGCTGCCATTCATCTGGATCCAGTTCGATCCCCTTGGAGGACGACTTCATACACAGTAGTTTTTCTCCCCTCTTCTCCACCCAGAGAACTAGTGGGATCACCTTCCTCCTTCCCCCCTGCATCTGTTCATGAGGGAGTCCTGGACTGTCGCCCACCATCTGGCGCGGTGGCTGCCACCTTCCCACAACCACCAAACTGGTCAGAGACTTAAAAATCAAACCTAACAAGGAAGAGTGTTTCTTTTCGTTCACTACAAGTTTTTCAGTGTTTCTGGAGATATTGTTCTATGTTTTTCTCATTTTGATATATATATATATATATATTTACAATATACATTTATTTAATAAAAGAGCTGTTGTTTTCTTTATATTTTGTGGTCTCACTTTCAAATTAAAATTGCATAATTGTCTTTAAACCAAGACACCAACTTCCATCATCACATAAGGACTCTTGTCATTCCAGTAAAACCATTGCATCCACTTTCACTTTTTCTTTTTTTCAGCTCCTGCATACAAAGTTGCAGGAGGACCACTCTGCTGTTACACACTTGACAAGGCAATACCCTGGAATTATTTATTTTCCCAGTTCCTTTGCTGTGTATGATACTTTGCCCTCATTTTGCGTGAGCACTAACGACTCCACCAGAAACAGACAGCCTTGCTGGGCAGGCAGCTATGCAAAAAGTGCCTCCTAAAGAGGACTGTGAGCGAAGAAGGGATGGACCATCCTTCTGCTTTTCCAGAAGAGGAAGTCAAGCCAGCTGAAACCCAGAGAAAGCTGCATTAGCTCATTTCCCCATTCTAAACATGTCCAGCAGCAACTGTGAAACCTGATCCTGACCTATTGCTGCAGGGTCATTAACTGAATGTGTCTGTTCAAGTAATCAGCAGACAAATGTGTCAGTGGTAATAATGTGGACAGTACCCATATGGCTGGGTTAACAAATAAGGTGCATCAACAGGCTTGTTTCAAGGGTGCTGGCAGGGGCTCTCTCCTGAAGCAGGAAGGCAGCATGGCACTGGTCACCACCAGCTGGAGAGCAGGAAAGTAGGACCAGGATAAGCATTTTCAAAATGCCTCAGCATGCAGCTAACCCTGCCCCTGCTAACATCATCAGCAAAAGGTCCCAGTATGGAAGTGGGAGCACCTAGATCTACATGGAGCTTGTGAAAACAAGCTTGTGAAAACACAACCACAAGTCCTACATCTCTCCCTTGCCTCCAGAATGACAGAGCATGTGCTGCTCTGAATTTATCTGCTGAATTTCAGGTTGCTTCCAGGGAATAACAGACACTGCGCTCAACTGAACTTAAAGCTTCAAAATTTTCCTTGAAGATATACCACCTCTCCCACCCAGAGCTGGATTTCTGTCTCAAAGGCATGACAGGACCTTACTTCTTCTCTGGAAGGAAGTAATTACACTGCAGCATGTTCTACCTGCTTACAGAATTACTGCTAGGAAATTTGCTGTAAAATACATAAATGTATACTGCATGGACATGAAAATCACCAGTAAGGTCTTTATTTCTTCATCAGAGAATAAGGTTTACCATTTGTGCATAAAATGCAATAATCCCAAACTCATGTCAGTAAAAGACAAACCTTTACAATAATCTGCATCTTTAGAGATTATCACATGGCCCAAACTGTACATCTCTTATGGCTTGGGAAACTTGACTTAGAACAGCTTATAGCACATGTTTCCATAACTTGTTCTAGATGAACAGAAGGGCATCTCCCACAGCCTTCAGCAGAAAAGCTCTCACACAGGTCAATATGACTATTGCCTACAGTAGGACTGCAAGATGAAACCCATCATAATAAACTGTGATCCTCTGATAAAACATGCACTTACTACTCTGAATTAATGGAACGAACTATAATAGTGTTTAATTTGAATTGGTTCCTAATCCACACACTGAAATACTGACCATTTCACAGTCCATCTCAATAACGCACACAAATCAAGTGAACAAGTTTATCTTTTATTTACGAAAAACATATGAATTGTGATAGGTATAACAGGAAAAATTAGTTCAAATATACAGATGCTATTGTCCAATTAAACATTAAAGTAGTAACTGAAAATTAATGATTTTTTTTTTCCCCTTCCAAAGTAAACTAACTGAACTCTTTGCAGGAATTTTCCCTCGTTACAAAGGCTGAGATGCATTCAGGTATGGTGAAATTCAGCTTTGTTGGGGAAATGTAGACAGCCTCAGATAAGTCCCTGATGATTTTAATCCTCCTCATCTCCCCAGCATTGCTGCATCAAATTTAGTCCTTAAAATATATTCCAAAGTAAAAGCAGCCATTCCAAATCTAAAATCATTCTTTGCTTTAAGTCAATTCACAGAACTGCTAAAAAAAGTAAACATTTCTATTTAAAAGTACAAAAGGGTTTGTACAGAAGGTAACTTCTTATACAGTTCTATTACACAGCTCTAGACAGGCCCAGCAGGCTCTTCTCAGAACTGGATGCTTCTGACTAGGTAAAAAAATTACAAAAGTGAGTTAGTTCCATTGCAGCTTTGTATCTTATTACAGCTATGAGCAGTTTGTGTTGCATTTTTCAGTTCTCTACGCCTAGATTCAACAAACACGCAGAAACTGAATATTGCTTTCAATAAATATGAGATGAAATGTCTGCTTGAGTGGTTTCTGTAAGAATTTAGAATATTTATTTTAGTATAAATTCAACAGGTGGCCTAAAGCATCTAAAATCGAAACCACTGCAGCATCAAATTGTGCAGCCATCGCTCAGACAACATTTCTGTGATCTTTAATGGACGAGTGAGATAGTTTTATATATCTCACTGGCTGCAGTGCTTCTCATGACAAATCTAAAGTTTTTCTTTCATGTATTTTCTTTTGCCACGTTCAGTTTTATGACAAATATCCCCAAAACAGATTTCAGTGATTTAATGAGACTACCTTTGCTGTGCCTGTAATGCTCAAAGCACAGACAATTGGGATGCTTATTTGTCAGTCCCTGCCACATAATTTCATTGTTCCAATGCCACCAGCAGCTTTCCATGTCCATTTATGCTGCACAGATGGAGGTTCATGGCCAAGGCTATCTCTTGACTCCAAAATGTTGGATGGTGCCAGGAGTGAAACCTGCAGGCTGCATGCTCCCCCAGCCACTGCCTCATGTAACTTTATACTAATCAAATAAAATTGCTGAAGTATCAAACACTGCACAAGGAGGAAAATATCTGGTTTCTTGTATCACCAATAAACTGAAATGGGAAGAAGCACTACCATTTTCCCCAAATGAAGCACAGAGGCTGAAAAACATGTGGGTCAGCATTTTAGATTTGTTGATGTGATAGCACTGTTCTCTGTTGTCACAAAAATGCCATTTTTAGGAAAAAGTGAAGTTAAAAATAGCTTAAGAGATAGACTTGGACATTTTGTCACTGTAAATTAAACCAGGCTTTTCATAAAAGTTAATGGAAAAGAAAGAAAGCTTTTAAAGGAGGTTTGTTTGTCATCACAGCTAATAGCTTTACCAAGTGTCCCGAGCTCAGCCCATACTGCAATAATGGTGAAGAGCTTTCCTGTTCAATTACAATTTGGAAATATATGACTGTTACCAAGAATAATAATGCTCTTTCACACAACCATGTCAGACCTGTTCATAAACACTAATTTCCTCAGCTTTCAGTTGTTCTGCCTCCAAGGTACGTAACTACCATCACACATTTTTATTTTTAGGCCATGTTTTCCTCAGACTGATTGCCTCCCAAATCTGAGCACAGTGTGCTTTACGTTGTATTTGGATGAGAAAGTGAAAACATCCTACATTATATGTGTGAGAACTGAGGCAGAAAAAATAATTCACAAGTAAAGGTCTGGCACCTTCTGACATTCAGTATTGTACCTCATC
This sequence comes from Calyptomena viridis, assembly GCA_013390005.1. NCBI lineage: Eukaryota > Metazoa > Chordata > Aves > Passeriformes > Eurylaimidae > Calyptomena > Calyptomena viridis. The sequence continues at coordinate 28,479 of WEIV01006093.1, read as the reverse complement.
TCTCTTCTCCCCATCCAAAAATATAAAAATGGATGGGGAGAAGCTTCTTGAAGCTGTTGGCTTCAAGAAACACTAAATTCTTTTACCCAGTATTGGTGAGGTCTATGACTTCAGGTCTGGTTCTTGCTTTATTTGAGAATTTTCTTCTGTTTCTGTATTATCTGTTGAAAAAGCAGTAATGAATGAAGAAAAGTTGAACTTCCCCACCAGTTCTGTTATTGCTGTACTTAATAAGTAAAAATCTATGAAAACAGGAAAAGCATTAATTATCCTTTTAAACTATTATGATAAATAAAAATGTATTCACAACCATCTGATTCTGTAAAAATTACCATTTCTACTTCAATGTAAAGCAGCCTGGGCTCTTAAAGAACTCTAGTTTTTAAATAATAGAAATAAAATTGGCATTAGTAGCATTGCTTCTCTCTCAACTAGATACAGACTTCTGCATTTTTCTATTTCAATCTGTCCAAAATAAATTCTGACCCTACCTAATTTTCTTCTTCAAAGCACAGTATCCCACAGGAAGGCATTATGATATGCTTAATAAACCCCTCAAATTTTATCTTGTTGGCTAAAGCATTCATCACCTTTTGATATAGTTTTTTCATTTCAGGGATGCTTGGGAGGTAAATCAAAGGAATCTCATGTCTGTATAGCAATGTCTATGCGACCCAGAGCCTGATTATGTTCTTTTTATAAATAGAGCACATGATGTTGGAAGGAAATTGGTTTTTCCCTGAAGTTGTTTGGAAGGTTTGGGGTGAGGTTAATTCATCATTACAAAGCCAAGCTGCTTCACTACATGATCATTTTATACCTTCTCAGCCTAGTTCTGAAGTGATTTTGGGTTCATTTGCAATCACATGCCTTTTCGCAAAAAACTTCTCTAGTTACAGGGTCTGTGTGGGGATGGAAAATCCTATGGGGATGGAAAATCCTGTTTCTGGGTCTCCTGAGTCCAGTGCAAGTGAACTCATTGGATCGATGGGAGGGAAGCCATGAGAATGAGGCCACGGGAATGAAGAACAAAGAAAAGAAGACATAGACCTGAGAAGGACACAGCTTACTCAAAAGGAACTGGATACAGATTGTAGCTCTATGTTGCTAAAGGTTGTAACCATGTATACCACACAATACACAATGCTTTCATTGAATTATGTAGAATAAGGAATCAATTCATTGTAAAGGTATAAAAACAATGGCTGCTGCTAAATAAAGCTGCCTCCGTTTCTGCACCGAAAATGAAGTCCATGCTGTTTTTGCCACAAAACGTCTGAATCCAGTTCTGGAGGACAAATTCAAAAACACGTTTGTTTATCCCTTCCAAACTATCATTTCAAAGACCCACAGCTAGATTTCCTCCACATGACAGTATTCAGGAACAATTGTCTTTCTCCTTCATCATCTAACCTTGGTGATCCTGCAGAGTTTTGGCATTATTAAGTCATCTGCTGTTCCAGCTTTCAGTAACTTTGAGCTTAAAAAAATGCAGCTCAGCTCTGCTGTGACTGTAACACTTGCCTTCTTTCTGTCTTGACTGCTGCAACAAGGCTGGTCCATACTCAAAGAAAGACTTACTTAAAACCCTTAGAGTGAACCTGTAATTAAGCTTGTAAAAGTCATTCTGGTTGAGCATGTTGGCTTGGCTCAGAGTTCAGTGACTTGACAGGGAAACTCAAACCATGGAGACTAGAAAGGGCATTTCCTTCCTACACCTTCAGATGTAAACAGATGAGCCAGTAGCTTCCTTTATAATAATTTTTATCACACAAGTGTCCCTTATTCTTAAAATGTTTATTGAATAGTTTCCCAGCTGCTTCATGTAATGGTTTATTTAGTTAATTGCGTAAGTTTTTCCTGCACTACACTAACTTGGGATACGCATTTTTTAAAAGGTCTGGGAACATTTGGAATCTATATTGGATCAAAATGAAGTTGCTCAGCCATATTTACTCCAGTTATTAATAGCACAAAGCTGAGTTCTCCCTTCAGACTAATACAGATGATGTGTGTGCAGTTCCAGAGACAGTCTAGCAGAGGTTACAGGTCTGCAGCAAGCAGAAATTCCATCCAGACCCCACTGCCAGTCATGCAGGCAAACATCACTTGGCTGAACATCTATTGGGTGCAGACATGCACACATTTGAGTTAAGCAGACATCGATAAATGGATAGTGAATTGGCTTCATATATTGCCCCTATTAATCCTTCTTTTCAGCTCACTCATCGTCTGCAACAATCAAATCAAGGAACACGCCAATGACACAGTTCAAAGAAAGCAGAGGCTCTTTCCATTAAACTGTTAATATTTAATAGCTATAAAAGTCCCTGTTGCACACCATCTGTCAAAATTGTATGGCTCATCATGAGTATACCCAGGACATGACTACTAATGTAATCTGCCAATGAGATGGACAACTCATACCACACTTCTCGTGCAAGGACATGCATCATGCTCTGCATCACCTGGTAGCACTGGCGCTGCTGCTGGTGCTGTTGGTGGTTCTTCTGCTTTAGCTTTCTCAATCAGATCTAAGATTAGACATGATCACTGTTTAACTTCACCAGAAAAACAGTTCACACATAACACTAGGGTGACCTTTGAATCTACAAATCCTGAAACTTGTCGCAAAAACATGTTACTAACATTTGTGACTGAGCTGCAGTTCAATATTTTCTGTTACAGAAAAAACATTCCCTATCTTGCCTGCAAGCACCAAAAATTGCCTTTTGAGTTTCCACATGTCCTGCATATGAAGAATAAAGCATCATACCTATAAGCAGTAGGCTTAGAGCCTTTCAATCATTAACCTTGGTATCCATCAGTTCATTCATCAGATCATTTTGATCATAATTACTGGACATGGCTAATTCCCAAACCCCACAGTCAGTGACCAATCTGCTCCCTCAGTCCCAACACATGCTGACAAGTTATGCCAAACTGACAACAGTTTAATAGATGCTTTCATTTCTAATTTAATTCCCTGGAGATGCTATTACACACTTACTTGCCCAGAGGGCTCCCTCTTGCAACGGCATCTCTTTCCCACCTAAGAAGGTGTGCCTAGGACTGGTGAACAGGTCAGTGGGAGTTACTAGCTAAAATATCTTCTTGAGAACACTCATACATGCATGCAGTACACAGACCCAGCTGGTTTGATGGAACAGACTGGTGGCTGGATGCACGTGAAGGGATGCTGGGTCACTTAGGCTCAGGCTGGGTAAGGCCAAATTGACGACAGTAGCTTGTTTGGCCTCTGAATTTCTAATCTGTCATTGACTCAGAAAGACCATGACGCAAGGGGACACTGTAATGACAGTGATATGCAGTTTGATTTTTCTCTTAAATAAGATCTAACATTCAGGTCATACCTATTTTAGGCAACTGAAAATACTATACCTTTCCCTGGTACTACCCCAAACAATTTCATTGTCAGGGCCAAATTTGCCATGGCACTTCAGCTAACTACATTCTGCCTCTCTAAACAGTTACAGTTTCAGCAGAAAGCAGAATTTTTCATTGGAACAGGGTTGTGCAGATACTGAAAAGTTCTTGCTTACTAATCACTTCTCTGCTGGATCTAAACCTACAACGTAGGCACTCTCATGTAAGTCTGTTGCTCAGTCAGGATCCTAAATCTCTTTGTGACTCTGCAGCTGAAAAACAAAAAATCAGTGTCTTGCATTTTCATATGAAAGTTAATGCTAATCCTACACTGTTCAAATGTAAATTTACCCCCATGCCCTCAAGCCAACTGTACATGCATGTTTAGTCAGGAAATCTTAATGAGAAAGACACAGACAAGTTATACAGAGACCTTGACTGTGGAGCCTCTGCCACTAACGCACAATGTAGAAAATGAATCTTGGTGGGGTACAAAAATGCATTTGCCATCAGTGTCTCACAAATACTTACGATTGTTAATCACGAGTCCTGGAAATGGTCTGGAAAAACAAAAAACAACCTGATTCTAAAATGCACTGCATGGGGTCTCCTCCCAATGCAACCTCCCCTTACCTTCTGTAACATAGGTCATGCTAAAAAATGAAAATAAAGTCAAACAAAACAGAAGGAATAGCAGCTCTTGGGTGCTGTGGTTGTTCAAAACTAGCACTTTGAAAAGTAACATACATGGGAAGAGTTAAACCCTTCCCTTGGTCACCTCTTCTCCAGAGATCCATTCAACAATATGCATCAAAGTCCTTTTGGTTAGAACGTGTCATGATTAAGGGTTGAGAATTCAGACTCCTCAGTAAAACATAGGTAAGACATTTCCCTCTCTAGAGATAAATTGAAGCTTTTAGACTCCTGTGAAGCCATCTATTATTTGAGAAGTTACAGAAACTGATTCATTTTTATTTTCAACTCCTCCATAGTATGATTCTAAAGTTTCATCTATTCTGCTTTATGCATACAAATTAACTTTGTATATATGTGTATATACCTCTATGGAAATATACATATACAAATGAAATTCCCTTGTACTGTAATTGGACAATATTGCCATTTTAAGTCTTGCAGATAAACTCATTTTGTAGGGAAAAAATTATCAAAGAGTTTACCTGAACTCAGGATTCTTAACACGACTGAAATATTTAAAAATACTAATAGTAATACTACTACAAACATGCTGTTTACTGTTAGGAGTCAACATGCTCTGAACTTGTTTCAAAACTTGATATTACAACTGGGAAAGCAAAAGCTCACAAAACTACAGGACTTAGTTATACAACATGCTACATTTCAATTCCGAGGACAGCCTTCTGTAATATGCAGTATTAATCATATGCCCTTTGTCATACTAAATTGGATATGTCCTCCATCATTCACGCTAGGAACATCTGGGCTTTATTTGACCTGATATATGGTTATCCAAAAGAGCCTCACACTATATAAAGATGCACTGCAACTTCTACTCTCTCACATTTCAATTTATTCCAGCTCACAACATCTGCACAATTCAATCAATGGCAACTACATACCGAATGACAGTAAACTTGATAAACTCTGCTGATTCCAAAATCTTCTTCATTGAGCCCATTTCCAGATAACTGGGTGCTTTAAATGCCACGCCAGGAGGCAATCCCTCCACCACTACACAGCCAGGGTAGGTAGTGATTTTTCTGTATGGAACTTTCACAGGAAAATTCATACCAGTGGCTTCACCTAAGTAAGAAAGATCATATTTCTTTTCAAGCCTACGATATTTATGATTACACTGAAAAAAAGTCCTCAGATGATTGAGAAACAAAATGCAAACCCAAGCTTTCTATCAGATCTGAAACTATGAAAATTCACTTGACAATGAAAGCATTACCATATTAGAAATAGAGGTGTTGGATTACATTCATGAACATTACTATGAGAGCATTAGTCACAACTCCAACTCTGACTGCTCACCATATGAAGAACATAGATTCTGCTTTTACTAAAAAAAGGTACAGAACGGGGTATCAAAGGAAATAACTACTAGTGAAGGAAAACTAAGTGTTTCCTGCAATGCCATGAAAAGTAATTCAACACAGCACAAGTGAAGGAATTTCAGATAAAGAAACTCAGGTCATTACTGGTGTACAATGCAAAGTAAAAAAAACAAAAACAGCAAAAAGGTTAAGTTGCATTTTTAAAACTACTCTAGTCCTAAGCATTATGAGGTCAGGATTATGAAGCTTTGAGAAGAACCATGGACTGCCAGCAAAATAAATACTTCATCCATGTTGACAGAAACAAGCAGGAAAAGGGCAGGGGAACCATGAAGCAATCTAGACTCTTAAGATTTTATTGTTTAAAACATCAAACTATCTGCATCACTTACAAAAGATTCTTTTTGAAGTCAAAGCACAACATTTATATACGATTTTCAAATTTGTTCATTTTGACATAATCTACTGTGAGTGAATACTCAGTAACTTCAGTATGAACAACATTAATTACACCCACATCTATGTAGAAATGGGGAGCAAGAAGCAATTACCAAATTTCTGGCTAAAAAGATCATTTACTTGCTCTCTCAATTGTCTGGCCGTTTCTGCTTTTGACAGTTGCTCACTTTCATCACCTGGAAGAAATTATTAGAATAGGATGGTAATTAAGCACAAATTTTCACCCAGAAGCTTGTTTATCACTGCATGTTTACTCAAAGCAGATATACTCGAGCGCTTCAAAACAGGCACTGTCTTTGTTCCTCATTTAGCAGTAATATAGAATTGTAGAAATACACAATTTGTTGCTAAGAAATCACAGAACCCTAGAATGGTTTGGTTTGGAAGGAACCTTAAAGCTCATCCAGTTCCAATCCCCTGCCATGGGCAGGGACACCTTCCACTAGACCAGGTTCCTCCAAGCTCTGTCCAACCTGGCCTTGGACACTTTCAGAGATTAATCTAGGTTTACTGTCTAGAGATGATTTTTTTAATCTAAATCAACAAATTGTATTTTATTTTCTTACAGAACATAGAATGGGTGAGGAAAGGTAAAAGCAAAGAGACCATTCAATAGATGGCCATAGTATGCAACATTCCTCATTGCTTCCAGTGAATTCCAATGGATGTAATATATGCCTGAGAAAGCAGTAATCAGTGTTAAAGCAGTTCAGTCTGCACGGTTATTCAGTTCAGTCTGAGTACTGATCTCTTGAAGTTGGCAAGAATTGCAAATCAATATTTAATTTATTGCATGAGGAAAATGTGGATACTTCTTAACTAGTGGTTGGGCCAAGAATATTCTAGAGATGTCACTGAAGAGATATTGATGAGTGTTAGAAAATATTTAGCATCTTGGCAAAATCAAAATGGTAAATTATGTTCTTTGTTGACTGTACTTGTATCTGTACTTGTACTTGTATTCTTGACTGTAGGAAAAAACTTCATCAAACTAAATAAATATCATGAAGAATATAAGCACAAATAGTATAACGTGAAACCAGCCAGTATACACACCTGGTATAGTTACTTGAATGATGTTAAGGTCTTCGCCACCTGCAGTTGTGCTCACCACTGTGTTTGTTGTGGTGCTTGCTGTATTGGCTATATGAGATGAATTAGTTTTTCCTAAGAGGATTCATTTAGAACACGTTTATAGAGAGCTCAAAATCTTCAGACTCTTACACAAAGAAAATATTACAAAACAACAAGGTTGCAAGGTTTTAAAAGAGGATACAGTTTCAAAATGGGAGCATTTATTCCATGACCTATCTATCTACCTACCTGACACAATTTTCTACAGGCTATATGCACTCCTGTCTCTTAAGCACTTGTCATTTAGATGACCTACATATTAGAAGCAAATAATTTATCTCTAGACCTGATTTACTCCTGTGATTTATACATTACTGGCTACATTTTGATAAAAGGTAGTAAATAATACATTAGAGGCATGATTATTGTGAACAACCCTTGCTAGAGTTATATTTAAACTGTAATTGGTAAGTGCTTTTCCCATCTTAAAAACAAACAATCAAGGAAACAAACCAAACAACTACAATGTAGAATGAATCTTTTAGGAATTTGCTAATACCAGGCAGCTCTCATAATTTGCATTTAATCCTTGAAAGAAACTGTTATCTCGAACATGAAGCAGCCACAAAACTCACTTTGGGGGCTTGTAGCAGAACTTTCCTTAAGAGCTGCTTCCAACATCTCAGGCCTGCAAAGAGATGTAACGTTTTATGTACAATAATAAAATTACATTATCAACTTTAAAGAAAATGCAATGTTCTAGTATTATTTTATTAAAGAGAGGAACCAAATGATACCTTCTCAGACAGACAGTCAAGAATGCAATGACTGAGAGGCTCCACAACTTCACAGAATCACTGAATCATAGAACAGGCTTGTTTGGAGGGGACCTTAAACACCATCCAGTTCCAAAGCCCTGACATGGGCATGGACAGTTCCCACTAGACCACGTTACTCCAAGCCCTGTCCAACCTCACCTTAAACACTTCCAGGGATGGGGCAGCCACAGCTTCTCTGGGCAACCTGTGTCAGGGCCTCACCACCCTCACATGGGAGAATTTCTTCCTATTATCCAAACTAACCCCACTGTCTGTCAGTTTAAAGCCATTCCCCTTGTTCAAGTACTACATGCTTGTAAACTTCTCTTGGCACTGTTTCTACGGTGGCACATGGGTATCTAAACCTGTTTTGGATAAGAAAAAGAAAATCCTTACAACCCCCAATATATGAATGTCCACTTCTCAGGTCTTAGTACACAGCCAGCAAGCTTTATGAGTAACCCTTAAGTCTTCCATGCAGTAGGAACTAAACCAGTGATGTGATAATTGTAATGGGCTAAAAAATCTGGATTTGCTCTTCTTGCACAACAGGCTGTAAGAGCCTTTCAGAGCAAAGAGAGTTTTGTATCTTGCTCCCCCTCTACAAGAGCTTTCTGACCACTTCCTCAATTACTAAGTATACTCCAGCGTGTGTTTAATAAAGTAGCGTAAGCAGCTTAAGTAGCGTAATTTAGCAACTTGGCAACATAATTTTATTTTTTGGTCTATATTTCAATGCTCATAGAACAGATTATCAAACACATATGGGAGTCTTACTTTTTAATAATGAATTTTATTTTAGATTTGTTTCTCAGGATCTTCTCTAGTCTTGGAATTCCGAAAGTTGAAGGCTGACGGAAAGGTACCCCCTCAGGTAGTCCCTCCACGTAGAAAACCTCTGGGAAGGATTCAAACAGTGAAAATGGCACTTTCACTGGTTCAGCGAGTCCCAGCGCTTCCCCTGAAACGCAACAGAGCAAATAAGCTACCAGCTAGGTAACTGCTGTGTATAGAAATAGAAACCCTCTGGTATAAATGGGATGGATTAGTTGGCACATATGTACTAGATTAGGCAGAACCATCAGGCTTTGCCTTTTTTGGTGACATGAACAGGCAGGAAGAAAATTAACAGTTTCAAACATAACTCATTTTGTTGCAGTAAATCTCATTAGGACTTGCTGAAAATTAGTAATTTGCAGGTAGCTCATGCCACTGGCTTGGTCTGCATACATACAAGACTATCCCATCTGTATCCCACTGTGTTACAGGCAATGCATTCTGTCTCTGTCTCTTCCAGAGAACAGCACTAAGGGCAGGTGAGATTAGTGCTCTTGTTCAAAAACTCACACTCAGAAGAGTAATGAGAAACAATTACTTCCAAAAGTCATTAGTTTCCCAACAGCCTGCACTAGAAGAAGTGCTGGAATATGATGGAGCATATCCATAATGTATTGAGTCATGCAGAGTCATACAAAGTCCCTTTCGTAAGCAGAGTGAAGAAAGCTTAAAAACATGTGCCAGGATGTGGATCACTCTGTCTGTGGGTCATTAAAAAAGTCATAATCCGACTACAACTTTTCCATTTCCAAACCCAAATAAAGTAACTAGTGGAAATATGACACAGAATTGCAAGCAAGTACATGAGAATGAACTCAGACGGGAAACTGTGTAGAGTACACAAGAATTGTAGGACCTCTGGAATAAACTTGTGAATGTCTCTCATATGTTTAACTGCATGTTCACAAGAAAGGCTTCTCCATCAAAAAGAATCAATAAACTTACCACATTTTTCATTAAAAAGATTTTCAACTTTCTGCTTTAAGTCAGTAATTTTGGCATTCCATGTCTCTGCCAGGAGGAAATTGGAAGAATTAAATCAACACTCACATAATGAATCAGTCTTCGAAGAGTATTTTAATAAATGTTTAATAAATTATTATGCTTGATAACTGATTTACTATGGCAGTAAAGTGTGCAAAATGGCTTTCATTCTGAAAAACTATATCCACATCAATTCTCGTCTTCCTGAAGCTTTGATAGACACTATGACTAGATAAAGCAAGGGCGATTAAAATTGAAATTAATCCAAGAGTGATCCAAAATTACAGTATCAGGCAGCATAAAATTTACTCATCTAAACCACCACCCAAAATAGCGGCAGAAGGTTCTTTGTATGTTCTGTGACATCGAGTCCAACTCCTGGCCGTGCACAGGCCCATCCCCAGAGTCCCCCCTGTGCCCAGAGGATCATCCCAGCCCTCCTGGAGCTCTGGCAGCCTTGGGGCTGTGCCCACTGCCCTGGGGAGCCTGGGCAGTGCCCACCCACCCTGTGGGCAAAGAAGAACCTGGTGCTGAGCTCCACCCTCCCCCTGCCCTGACACAACTCCCGCCATTCCCTGAGGTCCTGTTTCATTGCAGCTGCACTAAGTGGTCTGTGGCTTGTCTACAAAACTAAAAACGGTTGAAAGTTTAAAAAAGTTCCAGATTTAAAACAAACAAAAAAAAAGCCTAGGTCTAACAATAGCAAGCAAGTTCAAGAAAACTGTACACAACTCTGAGTATGAATACCACCCATGCCAAAAGGAGCAGTCATTCCAAATCAGTATCTTATATTCATTCTCAGCTGGCTGAGTAAAGAATTCCTTTCTTTCACATTTTATGACCATAAGGCTAAAACCAAAGTGTGAGGGACAAAAAAGAAAAAGTAAATAACAACAAACTCCTATATATATATATAAGCAAATAAAATCAGAATGTAAGGATGCTGAAAAAAAGGTTTACTGAGACATGGAACTGCTTACAGCTACTCTGAATGCAGTCACTTATCTCACTTGTCTATGAAGAATTTATCTGGGTTGCAAATTGATGCTGCTTTCAATACAGAAATTCCTGTGCCAGAGCACTGCACAGACAGGCCTGGGCCTCCATGGCAAAAAACCTCCAGTCAACACTCATGAACATAACTACATGGCTTCCAGTCCTGTCCAGCTTTTCCTTTCCTGATTTTCCAGACTTTTATAATGGCAATATAACCAGCTCTGCTAAATCATGGCTTACTAATGTTAGTTCAAATCCTTCCTGGTCCCTACATCCCACTTACATACGTCTGCACAGTGATCTCAGTATTTCAAATTTGTAGAGTGCTTACGAAATTTATGCAGAATATCAGATCTCAGATGGGTCTATGCACTCTGGGGGTCCCTGGAAAGTCCTTCAAGGGTCTGCAGCATTGTGCAGTAACAGATCAGCAAAAATCTAAAGGGACTGACTGAACCCAATCACTCAGGATTTCTCTAATGGAGATTACTCTACATGATGAAGAACTGAACATACATGAAAGCAAGAGCTCCAGTCATTCACCAACTGTACAACAGAACATGAATTCAAAATATCTGAGATGTAATCAGAATGTTCCATACCAACATTAAAAGAATGCATGTGTGGACATTCCCACAACACTTACGAAAAGAGAACTCCTTTCCTTCTGGCTTGAAACTTGTATTGGAGCCATTCATTTGAGAACTAGTTTGAGCACTTGTTGTTCGTGTTTTATTAGGACCTGTGAGGAGACATTACATACATATATACACACAGAGAGCATAAGCAAAACATTACACGAAAAGAACAAGGCATCAAACTTGATTACTAAGAGTAATCAAGAGAAATCTTAACTTCTGAATCAAGAGTAAAATAAAAAAAAGCCCTTAAGAAGTCCTTCTAGGGTTGTATTTGAGCATTACTGATCACATCTGTAACTTCCCTGCTCGAGACTCAGTTCCCACACTCTACTTGGAATAATGGGCCCAAGCAAGCTGTTGAACTCCAACATTTTACCTAAGCATCATCTACATAAAATCCAGTATTATTCAGAAACAAAAAATAAAACTGTTTCTATAAAATCTGGAAAATCTGGAGCCTTGAAATGAAACAGAATTTGCTACGTGAGGCAGGTGTAAAATTTACTTATGAGCTACAAAAGCTGAGAAAAACAGAAAACATAAGAAGAACAAAATAGAAGAGCATCAGAAAAATACTTAATGATATTTCTTCCATACTTTCATCAAGAGTAACTTCAATCTCTGGGACATCTGAATTGCATGCAGGACTTTGTGACCTTTTGGAACTCTTTGGACTCATTGCTGAAAGCCAAGAGAAAACAAGGTGTAGAGCACAAACCTCAACAACGTATATCCTGCACAGCTAACAAAAAAACCCCAGCTGTATTCCAAAAATTCCAACAGACTGAAGTAGGTACAATCCGCATTACAAAACCTGAACAATATAGTGATGCTCATAGCCTTAAAAAGCAGGTTTAGTGCTCTTGAAAAAGGCAAGAAAATACCTAAATTTTCACTCCACTAAGTCAGAACAGGAGACTTCATTATTTTTAAATGTGAAGGACAGCTTTGGTACTTTTTATTATCTAAATAACAAAAAATTATTAACATCTGAATTTGCTATAGGCAACTATAGACTATGACTTTTTTATTCTTTTCCTATAAAACATCGTTATTCACTGCAGTTCACAGCTCTAAGTTAAATATGGTTTAAGTCATTAAAAGCAAAATAGAAGTTGTCAAAATTGGATAAATTTTCTGTACTAGAACAGTCAAGTAAAAAAAGCAGATAAATTTATGTTTGGAGTATCTTTTTCAAATAACAGCAGATTTACAGGCTACTATCATCTTAATAAATAGATAGATCATCTTAACTAATGCTTTTTATTTGCAACGTTCATATTTTTCAACCATATAGATCTCTCAGTCTGTTAGGGAAGCAGAAACTACGTATATATGAATTGATGGCAGCAAATTGTTTACCTTTTGTGTTTATTTTAGTAGTGACTCTACGAGGCAAATAGGAAGTGAGCAGCTCAGGCCTAGAAGTTGAACAGCACATAATCCAATCAATTGCAAGACAAATAATACAGCAAAATGTTACAAATTCCCCGCAATTCAGTTGAGTTCCAATTCACATAACATCAGCTCTCTACAATAAAATTCTGCTAGAAGCATAGATGACTCTTCATCTAATATAACCATAATAAACCACCAAAATATAAAGCTACATTTTCTATTCAGTAATTTCCTTCTGGGTTTATTTTAAGCAAAAAAAATGAAGAAAAAGGGAAAAAAAAGAAGGGAAAAAAGCTTCCAGGCACAAGACCATTTTCCCCCCTAGATCCTTGTTGCAGGAAATATGCAATTTATACAGCTAAAGAAATGTAATGAGGAATGTATATCCTTTTATGAGATAAAACACACGTGCAAAATGTCCTTTCTGTTTCATGGAAACAGAATTTAGGTAGCATTTAAAGCCTGAAGTTGCTGGGAATAAAATCAAATAACTTCAAAATCATGAGTAAAAATAACTCAATTGCAAACATACTTTTTAATAACAAATTTGATTTTGTCACTCGCACGGAGAATTCTTTCAAGGCGTGGAATTCCAAACCAAGTGGGACTCCGGAAGGGGACTCCTTCTGGCAAGCCTTCAATGCGCAGGTGCTCGGAATTTGATTCAAATATAGAATAGGGAACATCCACTGCCTCTGAAAGGCCCAGAGCCTGGCCTGAAAATATAGATTAAATGACAGATTATACACTCAAATGGATGGAATTTTGTCTCAAGTGACTTTAAGAACCTTGGCTTACAGAAGCTCTTCTACTCGGAAATAATGAAAAAACCTACATAGAAATATCTAAATAGATTTAAACAGATTTCCTGTTATTTTTTGTAAAATAACTGCAAACAGGGACTCGGTCCATCTTGTTACAGATAACATCTAAGTGCCTAGTATTTCCTTTTGAGAACTTTTTTTCATCCAAAGGCTTTTGTGTCATGCCATCATCTTTGGTCACACAACTGGAAAAATTATGGCTTAGGATGCTGTTATAAAAACATTTATGTTGGTTATGGGAAAGAGTCAGTAAAACATAGGTAAGAGGGGTCAAGATTTCCATACCTGTTCTAGGATATTTCTGATGCTTAAGTAAGTACAATAACTTTTAAACAGAGGAGTTTTAAAATGTAGCAGTGTTACAGAACAGTTAATTTAGCATTTAACTTACCAAACTTCATATTAAATATGTCTTCTACTTGCTTTCTTAGGTTTGTGATCCTGGCATTCCAATCTTCTTTCACTGAAAACCAGAAATAGATGTGTCAGAGAATCAATCACCCAGTTCTAAATACCAAGGTACGTTTGAACACATTTTTTTCAACATAGGAACTTGAAAACTATCAACACAATCTCATCTGAGAAGATAAGGACATACAGTGAGTAATGATTACTAATAGTAGCTTAAACAATACACATAATGCCTTCTACATAATGGGAAATCTGTTTAAATGTAGTTACAAATTCCAAGCACTAACCCAAGTGGGAGAACTTGTTCTTCGAAGCCTTTAGATGCAGGAAGAAATTATTTTAGTGGCTCTTACAAAGCTGGAATTAATTAATCATAGTACATAATAAATAACACTCTTTAGAGCGGAAGATGAGGATTTAAAGACTGCTTTGCTAAACATTATAGGAGTGCTAGCCAGCGCAGACAATTTGTATCTTAGATAAAGAAAGCAAAGGAGGTGATCTAAAAAGCACTTACTTTTTAACAAACAGCATCACATTTCATCATAACCCACAAATAACAAATAACTGCTACTGAGCCAAACCCGTTCCAAGCTGTGGAAGGCATGCAGGGAGGGAGCTACACAGAAATTTTCTGTCTCCAAATCATATTTTTGTCTCAGAAACTACCTACCTTACTTATTTCTAATGTCTTATACTTCCATGGCAAGATGAATTAATATTTTTTGCAGTCTGGCCTACTTATTTGACACATTTCACAGGTATTTAACACCTGCATGTGTGTTTGTACTTATTCACATATTGTAGTCTTAGTGGCAAAGCAATTAGACTGACTAATTTACTTTAAAAAACTGAAATGTTACTCACAAATTTTCTGTTGAGGGCAGAGGATTACTATTTAGCGAAAGAATAATATTTTGCTTAAAAGAAGTCTAACATTCTTTAGCAACACTAAGTTTGTACCTGCAGTAAGAAGATCCTTGGCCTTTTTCTGGGAAAGTGCTTTTCACTGAGCTCTAAGGCCAGGAAAACATTTGCTGTGTCTGCCTGTCTGACATCACACCCTGGACCCTCGTAAGCTTTGTGGGCACTGGTAATTCCAGAATCACTTATACATTAGTGAAAAATACAGTGAAATAATTAGCAAAAAAAAAAAAATATTATTCTAAGCATTCAAACCATCTGAGGTTTAAGAATCATCACTACTCACCTGTTCTTTCAGAAAGAGTATTTTATTAGCTGTTTTTTTATTGTTGTTCTTGGCACCTCCTGTTACTACTTTGAAAAATACTTAAACTCGATCCTGCCTTTTACTCTGCTCCACACTGAACACAGCTTTTTCTGCTGAGCTACCCTCTTACTGAAGATGAGTTTTTTCTTAAAATCCAAACAAAATCCACAATATGTTGTGATGATGTAAGACAACTACTGCTTACATGATTATTAAATCATATTCCTTCTCTTTTTTTTCCCCTTACATGAGCCGTGTGTGTGTAAAAACATAGCAAGCCCTGGATCTCAGTTTGTGTTATTACTACAAGCAGATTCATACTCCTAAAAAATCCAACAAGATCTGGATTGCACACTCCTGTAGCAAGAAAGTGCCCATACACTCCAATAAACCCCAAAATGATTCTTCTCTCCTGTTAAAGGCACTTCATGCTTTGAAGTAGTTCTGCTAACTCCCTACCAAGAGAGGCCTGAAAAAAACCCAGGATCAGCTGTGAAATGCCAAGGGGTTCCAGAGCTTGATTCAGGCCAGGAGAGTAACTCCAGTTCCCTGGGGCTATGAAGGTGACCCAGTCTAGTTATTCAAATGCAGCTGGACTGCACCATGATCCCACAATCCAGGAAGCCGTCCATGTTCACAGTGACCAGTTTATTCCTTCCTGGCACCATGAAGAACATGCCAGCACACTTACCACGTAAGGGTTATTCCTTGAAAAATGCTGCATTGATCCAGATGCATTTCCCCACCAAACCCTTTCATTGCCACTTGGAGACAGCACCTGTCTTACCTGTTGTGTTTGACCTGGGCTGAATAACTTCGGGTGAAGTGAGAGTTAGCAGCTCTGGCCTGCAACCAGGACACAAATAATCTGCTTACTGTTGACATAAATTAAATTCTACTACCTATTATGACATTGAAGAGTTTGAATTTTTCTATTACGTTTTTCACACTTGTCAACATGCTACAGAGGTATTTTGGAATACTTGTCTGGATTGCAAACACCCACTTTATAATGCAAAATATTTAATTTGCCTGTTTGGTAACTAGGAACCAAATACTTCACAACTCTATGAAATCAAGTGGTTGATTACACATATGGTATTTGTTTGGCCTCTTTCTAAAAAACCTCCATGTTCAGGCATTAAATGAAGACTTACCTTTTGATCACAAATTTTATTCTCTTGCCTACTTGAATTATTTGTTCGAGGCAAGGAATTCCATACCAGGAGGGACTCCTAAAGGGGATGTTCTCTGGCAGCCCTTCAACACAGAGCTCAGTTGGATGAGCTTCAAATTTCTTGTATGGAACAGCTTTGGGCTCAGTGCTCCCCAGGGCCTTGGCTGTTGGAACAAAATACATTCAGCAACTAGACAGATTGGCCAATCAACCTTCACTAAAAGCTAGCTGATACCAATTCTTCAGGCTATTGTAATTGGGATCTTAGAATGTGGACAATGCAGGACATCTAAATCCAACAGAATCGAAGTCTCAGCACATCAAAAACATAAACAATTTGCCATATTGAATGATGTTGCTGTTCAGCAGTCACAATACCAGACTGAAGATTACTGGACTTCTCACTGCGGTATAAGACAGTGGATTTATTCAAAGTTTTTAGTCTATAATAGAGCATCATGCAACATTTTATTCTAGCTTTTAGGAAGTTGACTATTTTTTCATATTGGAGAGAACATAAAAACTCATCTAGAATACTAATGCTAATTTTAATGATACTGCAATGAATTTACCTTGTATAAGTAGTAAACTAAAACATTCTTTTTCACTCAACTGCCAGGATTTTAAATATTTGAAAAAATAAACCTGATCAAAGGTCTCATTCACATAGATGTTCAAAGGAAGGAATGAAAACAACTTTCAAGAAATACAAAGCTATAAAGAAAAGAAAATAATGTACGCACCAAACTTTTTACAGAAGAGTTGATCTACCATCTTTCTCAGTTTGGTAACTTTGGCGTGCCACTCCTCTTTTGCTGTATTTGAGCATTGACACAGAACAAAAACAACGTTCCCTAATTATTCTGGTTATATTTTCAGCTGTACAGTTTATAGCATGCATAATCATTCTGCATTTTCAGGTAACACAGAAAATGCTGTGTGGAAAAATGGTTTCAACTTGGAACTAGACAAAAATAATCACAAAAGAATGACAGAATATTAAAACTGAACAAAAATCCATTGAACCAGTGACATCATTCTTCCTACTAAATACACACAGTGTAACAGACTGAAGAAATGCAATACCTTCATCATCCACCTCCAATCTGCAGTTCCATTTGGAGATGGGATTAGATTTTTGCCAGTGTCATTTTCTGAAGAATTATCTTGATATTCAGTGCAGAATTAGGCATGCCTATGTGATGAAAACTTGCTTTCAAGGTATCAAAGGACATACGAAACAAATCACTTTTTTCTTCTGAATATGTCTTTGCCACCAATAAGTGAAGCTTGTCGAAGCTTGTTGTGAAGCTTGAACAAGACACTGGTCACTGCCACACTGTGGGTTCAGTCAGAATGCAAAAGCAACAACTCGCACTTCATAACTGCACTGCACCAGGCTGGGCATAAGCACCAGCTCATGCTTCTCCAGCCATTCCTGAGCCAAACCAGCACTGCCTGACTGGTTTGTCTTGCAGCCAGTATCAGTCTTCTCAGGGTTTCAGGACTGAGAGCATTCCATAAAACTTTCCTGGCCTGCTTCCCACAGGAATGCAAATACAAATGCAAATGCAAATCATCTTTTTCTCTGCCAGTCAAACTACAGGTTCCATACTCATCCCATTCCTCTCCTGCTAGGGACACAAGCAAGCAGGCACTAGGGACAGAGCAGGACCTTGTGAAACAGAGGTTTGGGGGGTTTTGCTTAAGTTAGCCACATGAATTAAACATTTGCCATGATACAAAGACCTAAGAAAATGTAAATTTCTAAAGTTCCCATGTAATTAAAATATAATACCAAGGGAGACTAAAAGAATGCAAGAGACAGATAAAGAATCACTCCTGTCTCCAAAAACCAGCCAGAATCAACATCTACAACCGAGATAAGTAGCAAGGATCAAGGCGCAAGCGCAGAGAAGAAAGTTCAAAAGTTCACATAGAGGAAGACTACGGAACTTCGGCCTCAGGACCACTGAAGTGGGTTTATTGGGACCACCTGAACAAAGAACGCATGCTCAGAAGGGTGTGGACTTAATTAACATATGAGGTGAGGACAGGCGGGGCCAGGGGCTGAATATTCATGAAAAAGTTATGTAACCCAATGCATATGGAACACCTTTGTAAATAAAAATGTGGTTCAAGCTGGGGCCAGGTGTGCAAGTTTCACGAGAGCTATCTCGCTTGTGCTGGGCGCCGACAATACATACACACTTCATAACTATAACAGATTGTGGAGTCTATTTATTCCGCATGTCGCTTCAATTGGACATGGATGCACAAGGAGCTGAGAGAGCAGGGGTTGGTGTTCCATAGCTCTGTCTCTTAAGGTGGCAGTGGACATATGGAGTAGCAGAGGAGATAATGAGCTACTGGGAAAGAGGGAATCCAAACAGGAAGAAAAGAAAACTGAGGGAAAGGAAGCTCAGACAGCTGCTGGGGTGTCATCTACAGCTTCCACAGATTTCTCTTCTCTTCTCTTAGTAAGGGTGCAGAGGTCACACATAACTATCACTACAAGCTGGTGATGACAAGCAATATAAACAACTGTTCATAATGCTGTGCCATAAAAATTGGTTACCAATGGTTTTCTTAGCTACAGGGGTTTGGGGAGATAAGTAATGTACTTGTTTGCCTTCATAATCAGTAAAACTATATTAAGTATGACCAAAACAGCAGAGAAAAGGCTAATTTAAAAACCCACATGAGAGTACAGTTAAGGTTAAGGCTCAGTTATTAGCCTATCTACTATTTTTGTAGTTAAATTTGGTGCATGAAGGAACAAGAGGTTATTAAGACTCAAGACACTAGGTTAACTTACACTTCAGGAAAAGTTTTAATTCCTGCACACTGTTAAAGAGCCATCCTTATGACATAATTGCTTCGCTTAATTTAGATCCTTAATATTCACTTTAGTACAGTCTTTGATATACTTGTTACAACAGTGGACTGTGAGTATATATTACAACATAATGGTGCTGCACTAGTGGAAACACTACTGTCTATATGCTTGTGTTACTGTCTGAACTAAGGACTTCTCTGGTATTACTAAAAATTCACAGTTCAAACAGGTTGATGGTGCCAGTTAGCACTTTGGGATTGGGCGCAATTTGTTTCCAACTGTTGGTTCAGGCATACATGTTTTCAACACTTAGCTTAATTGGACAATTGAAAAAAATGCCCTGAAGCCCCAGAGACAACAGAATTCAACTGAAGAGAAAAACAAGTCGGGGAAAGGAATTCACCAACTAGTGCCCATGCAAAGATACAATTCTTTCAAAACTTGATTTTTTTTTTCAATGCTAAATTTCTTTCTCCCAGCTTGAGGGGAAATGAGTTATGGGTGCAGTTCTAACAAAAATCTATTCCTGTAGTCTTAAATTTTCATAGTCGTTTTTGCTACCTTTGGATGGGTGCTCAATGGAGACAAAAGCATGCATTTGCTTAGAAGTACCCCTGATGGGAAAAGTGGTTGGAATGTATTATTTTTGCACCATGTGCAAATGGAGCCCCATTATCCAACCAAATCAGATTCTGCAATAATAAATGTCACTATAACCACTATGTTCACCACTGCATTTCAGTTAATCTGATTTTGGAAAGTACCACATATAAGCAATTATTCCACAGTACAGTTCCCAGTAAACTCTTATCAGCTGTGAAAACTGCTGCCTGTTCTCCGTATCTCAAGAGACTAACACCTAGCTCAAAGTTTTTCCTTCTGACCAGCTGAATCAAATCCATTGACAGAGTGTTAGTAACACTGGCTTGGATAATCAGTGGAAACCTGCTGTAGCTAAAGTAAATTCAAAACCACAGGAATTACATGCAATGTGTTATCAGTAAAAACAAATGGTAGCCACCACTAAGACTGACAAATAGGAATATCACAGTGTACTTGTACAACTTCCATGTTTGAAGACCTACCTTCTGTAGCTGGTTTGTCCAATGGAATGTCTGTCACATTCAGAACTTCATCTCTAAAAGATTTAAGATACATACTTTAACAGTGACAGACACGTTGAGAAAAGCCTCCAGTTACAGCCTCAAGTTACTACTGAAGGATTAGAAAACAAAAAGAACAAAACAAAAAAAAACACAGGGGACTTCATGATCCTCAACATTAAATTCCAATTAACACCAAAGTATCATAAAAGCTAGTTAGAATCCTATTCTAAAAACATTTTTCATGTCTGATACCCATATCCATACCCATAACATTGCATGGTTCCATTAAACTTACTTCTAAGATACACTTAATCAGAAAAAAAGATCCAAAACAAAAATTTAACCTCTAAAAAGGAAAACTCCAAAGCAGACACTTCTGTTTCTTAAATACATCTACTCTTATCCACATCTGAAAACAAAAAAATTAAACATTGATGTTTCTTACAGAGCCTAACTGGTTTTTGAGCTGCTCTGCTTCCCACACATTATGAAACCAATGAACAGCATAATTAATTTCTGTTAACAACTAAGACAACTTTGACAAAAGCAGGTGTCAGCACTGCATACACATTAAAATCTATGCGTAATTTCTGATTGTGAGACAAAAAGTAGATCTACACTTCTTCCTCTTTCCTGGTTATCTGCAAGTGTCAGGATGACAGAAACTGACCATGTACCTCTCAAATAGGAGTAACTATCACCCGTGGTAAAGGCAGCATGCACAGGGGCAGGGGCTGTCACTACCCCCAGTTTTGAGTCTGACTACTGCAATCAGCAGACTCTCATCCACTTCACAAACTCTTGGATTAGGCCCTACACCATTGAACCTCA
Organism: Calyptomena viridis; assembly: GCA_013390005.1. NCBI lineage: Eukaryota > Metazoa > Chordata > Aves > Passeriformes > Eurylaimidae > Calyptomena > Calyptomena viridis. The sequence goes on along the minus strand of WEIV01006093.1, from coordinate 7,427 downwards.
GGAAAACATCAGCTGTTATTCACTGAAGCTTCTTTTAAGTTTAAAGCAGTCTTTATGTATATCTGAGGTCTCCTTCATGTATAGTACCTGATCTACCTCCAGACACACACAGGACATTGATCCAACTAAACGATAGGAATCAGTAGCTATATCTTGGCCTCAAGCCTGCTGTGAGAGATATACTACACAAATACAGCCACAGACACCTAGATACAGCATTCCAGCAAGAAAAATAAAAGCACAAGCTGAAACTTAGGCCAAGATCCTCAGATAGCACCAAATATCCCAAAGTCAATGGCTTTCAACAGGTACTGCAGCTGCAGAGATTTGAACAATACCAAGAGATCTGCTCATGACAAGAAGTCCATCATATTGAAGAGATCTGCCCAGAATTCTGTTTCCCAACTCTGTGGTGTTCCACTAGTGTGATAAGACAAATTTATCAGAGTAAACATCAACCAAAAACTACTCCTTAGTACTGCAAATGAGTATGTCAGTAGAAACCAGTTTGGAAGTTCTTGAAGATAAAATGAAGCAGAGAGGAGCCAGAAGAAAACAATGAGTAATGAATACACAAAAATACAAAATTCCTTACTTTTTAATCACAAACTGGATCTGATCCCTTGCTAGAAGTATCCTCTCCAGTCGAGGAATGCCGTACGTGGATGGACGCCTAAAGGGGATACCTTCTGGCAGCCCTTCCACATGTAAGTCTTCCACAGTTGAATGGAAGAGTGGGTATGGAACAGACACTCGACCTTTTGCTTTTATAGCTTCAGCTTTAAGGAAAAAGAAGAATAAAAGCATTAGACTAGATTGTGGGTCTACTCAGATACCTGTTTGATACCACTGATAAACATTGTAATTAGTATACAGGCAATAATCCCTCAGCACGTTTCAGCATGCAAGCACTCATGTTGTGGGGGACTGTTTTTGTTTTACAGCAAAATCACTGATTCACAGTAAACAAGCTGCAGCCCTGCAGATCCTCCTCTTTTCCTCTAGTATGCAAACATTTAATAACACTGACTGCACCTGTTAGAGTGAAGATTCACACTATTTTGGCCTTGTTTAATAGTGCATTTTGAAAGATGATGTTATCTATAGTTAATTATAAACCAAGCATGTTTCAGTTCACTAGCTCTTACTATTATTATTTTTTACTATTACTGGCTTACAAGAGTCATTAATGCCTTTGAGGAAGGGCACACATCCCTTCTTTTCAGTGAATTCCTAAAGTTTTTGTGTATTTTAGAAATCCAAGGAACCACTAATACACTTCCCACACTGCTGAAAAAACCATGGCCCTAGTAATGAAATCCTTGAAGCAAACGAAAAGCTAATAACTGACTGAGCCACAGCTGGAAAATAACCTCAATGAATTTCTTGAGGTTATGAGGACCACAATCATACAACACCTATCAAGCTGGCAAATACCGGAGAATGACATGAGGCTTTGCAAATACCAAGAGGGCTGATTTCTTTATGCTCACAAGGATATGTTAATTTTGTAGGCCATGTAACAAGAATTCTCTATTATCATCTGACTGGTCTGCAAATAGTTTGGTACATTCTGTAGTTTTGCTATGGAAACTAGATGCAAAAAGTTACTGAGGAGAGATAAGCCAAGCTAAGGCCAAAATAGAGTATAGTATTATTGTGGCAGCGTTTTTGAAATCAAAACTATTCATGACACCTTTTCAAGCAACTTAATGTAACATCCAAATGGCCTGTGGTTCAGACACTGTCTATGCAAAATGCTCTCATTAACTTGCAAATTCTTAAATGCCATAAAACAATTTAGGTCTTAAAGGTATTTGGGTAACACATTCTTTCAACTACTTGGAACAAGAATATTTCTAGGGATGTTTAACACAAAATAGAGATGCTTTGAAAACAACTACGTATCTTAGTACGTATCTTAGTCTTCTATTAGTCTTGTATGTGTGTCATCTTAGTCTTGGGCATATCTTCTATTCTGATCAGAACCAAGCATCAGAATTTTAGAAAACTGTAAGAAGAATGGTGTTTCAACTAGACTTGGTTTCAACTAGCAAATATAAGACGGCCAAAACTGGAGACAAAGAATAGAATCATAGAGATGGCCACAAACCTGGTGATGACTCTCAGCAATAAACTAACAAAACCCTATTCAAACCCATGCCAAAGGAGCTCCAGAACAATCAAAGCAGCTGTAGTGTATCACCCCAGTCCTTCATTAACACAGACTTTTATTGCAGTATTATACTGAATTGCAGTCAAGGAATTAACAAAAAGTTATTGTCAGCCCTGGAGGCTGTTGTGGCATGTGGTGAAAAGCACAAGTCCAGCAGATGAGCCTCAAGGTAATAGATCAACAACACTAAAATCCAGATCACTAGTAACAAAAATCCTCTTTGTTTAAATAAGTAACTAATAACAGGTAAGTTGTTACAAGTGAGTGTCTTTATTTCTCTTGAATCAGCAAATGTTTTAGCTAATACTCTTCAGAGAGCCGAACACCATCAGCATCTGCAGTGAGGTTTCTTAGATTTGGAATCGTGCAGGTTTTTGCACATAAATCCGACAGGCTTTGTTTTTATAAATTAGTTTGTACATGTGAGTCACTAAAAAGTAATCCCATTTAGTTTTCATCTAGACACAAAACTGTATTTTCACACACATCAGTTGTAATGGATTACAGTAACCAACATTGCTAAAACACTCTGGAGCTACAGAAGCCAACAAATTTGAAGACCATTCTGGGAATTACGGACATCTGTAACTCATTTCAGTACATGGGAGATTGCATGCCCATACAGATAGGAAGAACTGGAGTTTGACAAGGAATTAGTTTGTGAATCAACTAAATGTTGTCATCCACAGGGAAAAGGGGTAATTTAATACCATATGGCCTGCTATGGAAAGTCAGGAATAGCTCAGTATTCAACAGACTACACGGGAAATTTTTAGGCTGGCTATATGCAAACACCAAAATCAAAATTAAAGCAGTTCACTAAGAATAATGCTCCTTTCTAGAGCAATTAGATTATGGTGAATCAGACTTCGAACTGTTAACTTGGTGTGAGTTGCCTTCAGTGGGCTGTTTAAATGTCAGATGATAGTCACACCCCAGACATGTAATAACTCCAAATCACAAGGTCCATTTCGAAAGCACTTCCACTTTTTGTGGCAAAGGAGCACCATCATTTATTTTGAAACCTTTGCTGATGCTGTTTTAGTCTGTGATATGTGGACACAAAATATATCTAGTGCAGCAACTGAAAACTAATTCCAAAGTCTAACATGTCTGTCACTTTTCTTTCCATGAGCCCTTAATATATAATTTTTGCTTCAGTGCAAATCAATCAGAAAGGAACAATCAGTGAGGGGCAACCTCTCCCTAGAGCCATTCTAAAAAGATTCTTGTATGTAACGACTCAGTGTAATGACTCTCAAATGTGGGTGCCCAAGAAATGAGTTCGCTGGAGCTCCAGGAAACTGTACACAACCAAAAAATAAAATCAAGTTTCACACTTTGGTGCTAAACAGAGACACCTCATTTAGAAATGACTCTGCTAAACAAAAAAGCTACTTTCCCCAGTTTTACATCTTCTAACCACACTTAACCCTTTGGTGATGTCACAGTTCTGATGTGCTCCCAAGCCAAAAACAAGATGTAAGCCAAAAGGTTGTCACAGTGACAAAGGACTAGAGGCAATGGTTTGGAAAGTTGTGCAACACATACCGTATTTTTTTTCAAACAGCTCTTCAACTTGCTTTCTCAAATTTGTAATTCGTGTATTCCATTTCTCTGCAAAGAGGAGGACATGTCAGACTACAAACAAAACTGAGAATCTCTTGTAAAATCTGTGTTACCACTAACAGAAATAAGCAGTGTGCTTTTATTGCCCACTTGCATACAGGCTATACCTTAAAATTCAGAAAAAAACCCAACAAACTACATAGTAAAATACATAAGATTACACCGCAAACTCATATATTAAATAGAGGTAAAAAACCCACAACATAAACCAGGCTAAAGTAACTTCCAAAAATGGTTTGACAATCAGTCAGCAGCTCTCACTGCCATCAGGGGCAAAGGCAGTTTGTAGCTGACATTGATAGTTATCTAAAATCTATGTGCTGAAATGCTTAATTAGTGAAGTTTGATAAAGGTTACAGTGAGTACATGGAGTTGTTTTGCCACAAATCTGTATAACTATCTGGGCCAGGAGGCATTGTGCCATCCTCTAACTTAATCCAGTATTTCTCCAAGTCCTGCTGTTACAATACATCCCCCTAAATCCTATTTCTGAAAGAAGATACAAGCTGGAAGACAGAAGTTATCCAAATCCAATCCTGTGTTACATGGACAGCTTGATTAAATGGCAGAATTTTAACATCTAATTTTCTGCCTGTGGCAGAGAACATGTTTTCACTGCTTTTTGTGCTATCTCAATGCTTTTAGGAAAAGCCCACAACTCTTTTGCACATGGTACCAGATGTTCTCTGGCCTTTTAAAGAAGAGTTAAGCAAGTGTACTTACAGCTTATTTCTTACTTCAAATTGAATTGAATTTAGTAACTACAGAGGTCAAAAAATGAGGCCATTCAAGCTATTATGCTTCCAGCTGTCAAAAAATTCTTGTATCAGACATGACAGAGGATTCGATTTTGAGTCTGTATCAAAAGGGCCTTAAATATTAATTCTGAAACCAATTTACACAACCTTGTTGTCCATATTTAAGTTTGTATTTTTTTAATGTATTTTCATGGATATCAATAGGACAGAATGCTTCAGATGATATGGCAAGAATCAGACCTTGTTTAGCACAGAAAGGGTATTTTGGCATGTTGCTTTGCATCCACGCATAAACTTTTTTAGTTACCTTGCAGATCATCTACATTAATTAACCTGTTTATACTTTGAAATTACCCAGGCTGGTTTTCATCAGAGAGAGGACAGGCAGAAAGAATGTCATACCATACTACAAAGCAACCATATAGAAGCATATAAATAATGTTCTGAATATTGGCAGTGACTGCAACTTTAAGAGAAGCTGCTCCCACCCAGCCAGGTCTCCTACATGAGCCGTTAAGCTGTCATGGCCTCATTTTTCTTAGTTTCAAAATCCTACAATCACTGGTCAAATATGTGGATCTTTTCAATTTACGAGTTTCATGTCCCTCTCCCTCCAATCAAAATACTACAAGAATTAATAACCAAATACACCACATTACAGGCATTTTTATTTGGATTGGTGGATACACAGTGAACAGGCAATTGGAAAAAAGAATCATAAACTAGCTCACATTTACAAGGTTTGTAATTTTACTGCATAGTGGATGGTTTAGAAAAAAATTTTCTTGAGAATGGCCCAGAAAAAAAACCTACCAAGTCATCTCAGAACAAGAGTGAGCAGGTAAGCTCAGAGATGTTCTTAAACTAATGTTTCAATGTTGCAAGCTCAACTCAAACTTGTATCATCCTAATAGTTTATTATCTTGCTCTCCATCTCTAATCAACAACACTGTTTACTCCCTTCCAAAACTGTTGGCCGGCCAAAATTAGATGCTGTTTTCTACTGGGGGATTCTATCTAAATAAAAACTTCTTCAGCATAAACTGCTCAGTATTCCCCTCTACTAATGTTTTCATTATGTTCTCCTGACCAAACCAAAAATTATTGCCTACGAGTATTAATGACCTATTAAGAAGGTAGTTCTCAATGCTTTATTAATTTTATTTATTTTTTAAAAAATATTTTATATTTTTAATTAATTTTTGCTGCAATTACATGAAATAAAAAGTTTTGTGGAAAACAAATGCCAGAAAAGGTTCCATGGAGATTTTTCGATTCACCTCACATTCACATATTCACAGAATAACTGGGTTGGAAGGGACCTCCGAGATCATCGAGTCCAACCCATACCCTAACACCCTAACTAGATGAAGGCACCAAGTGCTATGTTCAGTCTTTTTTTGAACACATCCAGTGTTGGTGACTCTACCACCTCCCTGGGCAGGTTGCTCCAATACTTTATTATAAAAAACTTTTTTCTAATCTCTAGCCTGAACCTACCCTGGCACAGCTTGAGACAGTGCCCTCTAGTTCTGTCTGTTGCCGCCTGGTGGAAGAGACCGACCCCAACCTGTCTGCAACCTCCTTTCAGGAAGTTGTAGAGAGCAATAAGGTCATCTCTAAGTCTCCTTTTCTCCAGACTGAACAACCCCAGCTCCTTCAATCTTTCCTCACAGGGCTTGTGCTCCAAACCTCTTACCAACCTCATTGCCCTCCTCTGGACACGTTCTAGTATCTTGACATCCCCCCTAAACTGAGGGGCCCAGAACTGAACACAACACTTGAGATGTGGCCTCACCAGTGCCGAGTACAGGGAAATGGTGACCTCCCTACTCCTACTTGTTATACAGTTCCTAATACTGGACAGGATGCCATTGGCCTTCTTGGTTACCAAGTCACACTGCTGGCTCATATTCAAACAGCTGTCAACCAGTACCCCCAGGTCTCTTTGTGCCTGGGCACAGTCCAGCCACACTGTCCCCAGCTTATAACGTTGCCGGGGATTCTTGCGGCCAAAATGCAGAACTCGACACTTAGACCTGTTGAACTCCATCCTATTAGACTCTGCCCATCTATTCAACCAATTCAAATCTCTCTGCAGAGCCTTCCTCCTCTCCAATAAATCGACACAAGCTCCCACCTTAGTGTCATCTGCAAATTTACTGATAAAAGATTCAATACCCTCATCCATATCATCAATAAAAATATTAAACAAGACTGGTCCCAGAACAGACCCCTGAGGGACACCACTGGTGACTGGCTGCCAGCTGGATGCAGTACATTCCAGAATTCCTGATAACCATGCCAAACACTATGCCAAACAACAATTTCTGACTACACAGAAACTTATAAAAGTAGATCGAGTAATGGGCTATGTGTCCAGAAACCAAACCAAACCCAGAAATAAAGGAGAGGTACAGGACTTGCAGAAATTCCCATGGGAAGCAGCTTTAACCAGAGTGACTACAACGTGTGGATGCATTTCTCCGGAGAAATCCCTTATTACATAAGGGATCATGAAAGAACACCACCAAAAAGACCCCAACTTTCTGTTGCTGGTCACTTGGAAGAATAAAAAATAACAGATATAGCCTACGATGATGAACTATAGTGCTATAATACATATACAAAGAGCCCTGGGCTCTTAAATGAATGCTTGCACTGGCATGTCTCACTCCTGCAGCAGGAAATTGCCCAATAGCTTTTCATAAAACAAAGCAGAGAGACAAAATAGTCTTCAATTTTTATCTTACCAAAACTGAAATGTCTCCCTTTGCTTCTCTCAGCATTGGAAATTTCCTTAGATGACTTCATCCTTTTTCGTCTCCTCTTAAGGGGTATGTAGTCGTCATCATCTTAAGGAA
>WEIV01006092.1:0-26670 GCA_013390005.1 Calyptomena viridis | reverse complement strand
GCCAGGGTCAACCTGTCACATAGATGTATAAGTAGACAAGTTCAACAGCATTTGAAATCATATTACCTAGTTCATATACATTTTAGCACCTCAAAGGATGTTTTCATAGCCTTTCTTAAATTTTCAGACAAGAAAATTTTTTGTAGAATCAAGGTAAGTGCTTAGAAATGTTCTTTACACAGTATATAATTTAGTGTAAAAGGAAGAGAAAAATTGTTGATCGACTGGTCTCAAAAATCCTTTCGTTAAATAAGATTTTATTTATGAAAAATACTTTTTTTTGTTTAAGTCACAGTGATTGGAATTGGGAGCTTTTGAGCACGGCATGAGAACAAAATAGTCAAAGTTCTTTATAGCTTCTTGTGAAAAGGTTATTCATAAAATTGTAAAAAATCTGTTATTGCAGTCCATTTGAGAAGGAAACTGCAAGTACATGCTTATGTTAAAGTGTTAGTAGATTACCATATTTCTGTTTTTGTCTTTTAGTTAAGTCAATATTTTCTCTTTTAGTGTTTAGGATTAAATGATGTTAAAATGGATGTTGCATGCCCACACTTTGGCTATTAGTAATTTAATAAGTTTATGGTTATTAGGGGGAAAAAAGAGATAATAGTTAATTACTTTTCCCCATCCTCTTAGCAGTCTTCAGGAAAATAAATTAGGTCTTTAAAGACCATGTTATCAACAAGCTCTGTGGCTCTCTGATTACAAGTAGGAATACAAAGTTCTAATTAAAAAAGGCAAACTGTGGAAGTCATAACAGGTTAAAATCTTAAAGCTTTTTCTTACTTTAAACTTTTTATCAAGTTCCTTTAGGGTTGGAGTTCTCCATTGTTCTCTCTTCAAGTGCCCTAATTTCTTTAAATGATGTTTCTACACAGAGGTAGCAATATTTATGACTGCTTGGTGCTGTACTATTTTGAATGTTTTTATTTAATTGGGCTACTGTTCTGTCTGGTTTTACATGTTTATGTTGATCAGCTGTTGTAATAAAAATGTCTTTTCTCCATGAGGATAGTGAAGCACTGGAACAGGTTGTGTAGAGATTGCATCACCTCCATGATTCTGGGTTTCCAAGGCCTGAGCAACCTGGTCTGATCTCAAATTGGCTCCTGGTCAGGGGAAAAACTCCATAAGTTATAAATTCGGACAGCATCTACATATTGTGATTAATATTCAAAAGGGCATTGAAGATCTATTTCTTCTCTATTGAGACAAATTGTTACCCTTATCAGAAGTCAATAGCTGAACAAATGAAAAAGATAATAAAATACATTTTAAAGCTAATTACTGCAACTAAATCATTTTCTTTCTATTAACGCTATGGTAAGCATCCTTTGTCTGCTTGCAAGATTTGCCAAAGCAAAACATAGTACATTTCTGCAGAAAAATTACTACATTAAAAGTAAAATATGCAGTGTATAGGGAGAGAGATGATAAAGAGAAGATAGGAATAATTTTATGGTAAAAAAGTACAACTACTACCTGAAAAATTAAGGTACTTTAATTTTGTAAAGGTTTTAGCCATCATTATTTTAACATCTCGCATTAAAAATTAGTGCAGGGATATTACACACCATAAATTAAACAAAGTTTGGAGCCCAAATAAAGGTTTGATAACAGAGCAAAGGACACTGCCCTGCTGTGTGCTGCTACAGCTCAGTTTATAATCAAAGAGGGTTTTAGATTAGATTAAGACACTATTTATATTTGTTAAGTATCAATAAATTATTGAATAAGCAGTGATGAACTTAAGGAGCAAAACTGAATCTAACACACTTAATAATTAACTCCAAATACAAACAAAACCATTTTTACCAAATTCTTATTCAGAGAATACATCTTCATGGAAGTATTTTAAAGACTAGTACTTGAGGTAAGTCACATATGAAACAAGATTTTTAAAAGATGCTTATACATACAGCTGAATGCTAGTGGAAGTTTTATAAAACCACAAAAACTTTGATTTTTCAAGATTGAACTGAGTAAGAATGTAAAATAAAAATGTCAGCTGTCAGTTGAATTGAGCTGTATGGGAAATATTCACAACCTTATTTCAATAGCATTTTAAATGTGTCAATTTTAGATAATAAAAAATAGAGCAGAATTAAATTTGAATGATGCTGCTCTAAGGGTGAACTAAATCTTTTTCAGTAAAAAGTAGTTCAAACTGCGTTTAGTGAGGGATTTGGTCCTGCCAGCTGGATTCAAGGTGTTCCTATTCTACTAGGTTTAATTCACTATGTTGTGCAGGAAGAGTAATGTTTAAATTGTGGATCCTTAATTTTCTAGATGAAGAAGCTGAGCATGTCCTTTAGCAGAGCTTTAGCTTCTTGGGGACCTTCAATAGACACAAAACACCTTCTGTGCTTAAACTGAGTGAAGGCTCCATGGATTCCACTAATGGGCTTGAGGGAAAGTGAGATCACATCAGTTTTCCCATTCTTTTTAAAATTTAATAACTGTAAAGTGTGTGGCATGGAGGAGAAAGGATGTCAAATATTGAACAAGGGAAATAACAGAACTGGGAAAGAGAAGGAAGTTCCTGAAAGTGAACATCCATTTGCTTGACTTTATATTTCTATTTATTTTTCATCATTTTGTTTTCATTATTCTACACATTTGTATGAGAATCTGTGTTTTTTGAATCTTACATATGCAGTTTTAAAGGCCATATGGATTTGGTAAGAGTCATCTTAATCTTATCTTCAGTACTGAAATATTAATTTTATTGTTGTTCATCTAGTATTAATAGAGAGAAGATATTAGATAGGGCTACAGGATAATAGTTCAAGGGATGCAAGTCTGCTAAATCACTTAAAAACATATGGAGAAATAAATTGGTTTGGAACATACCTGTGATTAATCTTCCTCTTTCCTCTTGATTGTAGAACAGATTACAAAAGCAGCAGATAGAGGGAGGTAGTTCTACTAGTTAAATACTCAGTATTTTGCCCAAACCATGAGATCTGCAGCACAGCAGCATAAAATAACTCTTTCCTTTGTATTTACTGTCAGAGCCATGTTTGATTCTTCCCAGAAAGCCCGAACATTATGAAGGTGACACAATTCTCTTATTCTTGAAGGGTATTAGTTTTAGTTTTGGATTGTTTGTTTGGGGGATGGGCGTGGAGTTTCTTTGTTTGTTGGTTGATTTTGGTTTTGTTGTGTCTTTTTTTTTTATAAATCAGCCTCTGGATAATAAAGATTATCTTTTTGAAAAATGATTTTTTTTTGTCATAATTATTTTCTTGTGATTACAGTGAACATGATCTAAATATTCATTACACTCATTTGACAAAGCGCATCTTAAAACATGTAACTCTATGATAGATTATCTTTATTAATTGCTGAGAGGTAATTGGAATTGATATATATGTAGAAATAGGCTTGTAAAGTCTCTAGCTGCTATAATGAAAGAAATGTGTCTATTTTTCAAACAGAAACAGGAGTAAAACAAATTAAAGACTTAATCACTCTGATATTCAATCCAGCTCTGCCTGTTTTATGTCTTGAAAACCTTAAGAATCTCAAAATTAATTTATTGGACTTTTGACAGAAGCCTTTCTGGGAGCAAGAACTCTTTCTCAGCATGTGGTGTTAGACTGCTTTGATTATAGTGATTTGCAGTGGAATAGAACTAGATTGCCTGTAATGTTGATAATTTATTTTCATGTAGTAATAAAGTGACTTCTGCATGCCACCTGCTTCTGTTTCTGGTATATTCTGGTATGTATTCCTGTCAGACTGACCTTAGTAAAAGTTAATTTATTTATCACAAATGGAAAAGCAAAATTTGGTACTAGAAAGAAGACTCCTGCAACTGTATGTGAAATCAAGTTGTTTTAACAGGTGTGTTCTAATGCAGACAGTACTTGATAGGCTAGCAAAAAAAACATATGTACTTGTAGACTTTTTTCCTGTATTTTTGTTGTAAAATGCTTATAATCTTATATAACCTTGATATTTTTTGAGTGAATTACAAAATAGGTTCAACTGTATGTGCATGGCAAATATTACGTTCCACTTCTTTATCAGCACCTGAAAAACTTTTAATCATGAAAGCCCTGATGATATGACCAGAGCTTTGGGATAAAAGCTCCTTATTAATCTGTCCCACAGAGCTGGTTTACTAAATCAAACCAAACAAACTAAAACACAAACAAACAAAAAAACCCCACCTGACCGATACTTTGTGTGCAGTAGAACAGCTTTGACAGTAGTGAGTTCAGAGTACTTCTATAACTTCTTAAGAGGGTTAAAGAGAAGACGAAAATTTAGTCCAAGTCTGTCTCCCTTTGAGGGGGAGAGACAGTTGAAACAAATCAAAAGTGAATCCAATATCAAATTGTTTGAGACTTTGAGTATAAGGATAGAAAGGATTTTATTAACAACAAACAAACAAACTATATATATGTATATATATTATGTATTGAAAAATCAAAACACCCTTATCCAAACAATGTAAGCACCTAAAGTCTAAATTATGTGTCCCCNCCCCCAGCCCCCCACCGGGACCCCCTGACCGCCCCGGCCACGGGGGGGGCACCGGGCGCAGGTACCCCGCAGGCTCGTGCTGCCTGGGACAGGTACTCAGGTACTGGGCCCAGAGCCACCCCCCCCAGCGCCGGGAGCCCACCACAACCGGGACACCCCGGGGCTGCAGCAGGCGGAGGCAGGGCCCTGATTCAAGGCACTGCAGCAGGCAGGTGGCTCCGAGGCTGCTGCGGGACTTGGGCAGCACCCCCCACCTGCAAACAAAAGTGGAAAAAAGTTTTCCTCAAAACAAACCATAACAAAGTCTCTTTCCTGAAATGGACCAAGCAAATTTAAAACTATTATTTCCTGTGGGCTTTTCCACACCCTGAGCTACGACTACAAGCTGGTGATACTTAAGTGTTATTTTGTGTACATAGTCTTCTTATTTTCTTGTGTCTTGTTGCTGGTTTGTTGTTGTTTGTCTGTCTGCCTGTTTGTTTGTTTGTTTTAATGCCCTAAAAACATACTAGATGGGACAAACTTTTTACATAGAAAAAACCTCTTTATTTTGGCAAAGAAAACAAGAAATCACTATTTCAATGCCCTACAATTATGTATTTTCAATATACATTTCTATTTCATGTACTTCTAGTGTTCATATTTTACCACAGTATTTGTCACTCCCATCAAGCAGCCATCTGTGCAATCTGGAAATCATGGAGCTGAATTTGATAGGAAAAAAAATTATACTATGATGTAACAAAAACTGAAGTTATGTTCTGAAATTAACTTCTTTTAGAAAAACATCTGATTGGGAAAAGAAAGCATTAGGTTATAGGTAGACCTGCTTATTTAAAGAACCCTAGAACCCTGAAAGAAAGTTGAGGTTGTCCTTTTTGTGTCCCACTACTGTATGGAAAGGAGCACCCAAGATTCATAGATGGCTGTGAACAAAAACCATCAAAAGCCAAACTGGTCAAGAAAAGGCCTACAAAGTTTTTTAGCAAACTACACACTCAACATGGAAACTGACATATAGTCTTTATCTTTAATAATAATTATAACAACAACAATAATAATAACAATATGAACACAAAGAAGAAAACAAGAAAAAGAAAAAGGAAGAAAGAAGAAGAAGAAGAGAAGAAGAAGAAGAAAAGAAGAAAAAGAAGATGAAGAAGAGAAGAAGAAAGAAAAAGAACAAAGGAAGAAAGAGAATAATGAAAGCAAGATGAGAGAAAAGAGGAAAGAGGATTACCAGATCTGGGTCTAGAACTGATCCAGCTGACAGGGTTTACAGGGTCCTGGGGATGACACCCAAAAATAGTCATGTGGAACTTTGGGGTCCTTGGGTATCTCAATCCCCTTTTGCTGCTGGTCTTGCCCTCTCCTTGACCTCACTCCTGCACTTGTGCTTTATGTTGTTGTGGTTACCATGGACCTGAACAGGAAGATTGGCACCAGAAATGTGGTGTCCCACCTTTCTAAGGCCCCTTTCCAGGCATGTCCTGTTCTAACTTGCCCTCTTGGACAGCCATTGATGTTTGAGGTTTAACAATGCATGAACTGTCCAGGCTTCTACAGTCCTTAAGCTCTGCATCACTTTCAGGCTGGACCTCCAAATCACACAGTGGCCATCACATATTTCAACATCTACAGAAGCATTAAATTTAGTTGGAAAAGCCTTCTGATCAGTTGCGTTTTGGTACTCCTTGAAGGATATAGCACAGATAGTGACATTGAACACACTGGGATGTGGAGCAATATATATATATTTATGTCTTTTTAGATCTATTTGTTACATTTCTGGAACTGTCTTTGTAAAATAGTGGTTAAAAAGTTCACAGAAATATATTTCCCCATAATAGTTCCATTTTTTTTCCTAGAATTTTGTGGCTGTGTTCTAAACACTTTGCAAAGAACTCTACCATACAAGGCAAAATTGCCCAGGCTGATTCACAAAATTTAGCTCTTGTTTCTTCCATGTTGTAAGAAAACAGTGATGGACCAAAGGAACTCAGCATTTGTCAGACTTTCAAATCGATGAGATGCAAGCCATACAATTAGTTGACCTCAGCCTGTTGTCAGACAAGGATAACTATCCTCAGAAAAAAATCCCTCTGCATGTTATACAGCTCTTTGTATTCTTGCAAGACTGGACTCTGAGTTGCTTGAAATTTCCAAATTAATAAACCAGTCCCACCATCTTCTTGCAAATGACAGAATAGTTCATAACAGCTACAGTCGCAAAATGCTAAAAATTCCTGAAATAGCTTAAGCACCAACTGCAATTAAGATAAAAGTTAAAATTGCAAAATCAGAATGTATTCAATTGAACAGAGATGGCACTTAGGGGAAACCTAACAAAAATTCTTTAAGCAAACAACAAACAAACAATCTTTAAGGGAAAAAGAGTACTTAAAAGTGGTTTTGTTAGTATGTTTGTTTGTTCATTTGTTTGTTTAGTGGGAAGTTGATTCCCACAAATGTTCTACATATGATAACCAACCAGGCTGTACTAAAGTGTCCACAGTTCTGAAACAAGAGCGTCTGTATTTATTTGAATCACAGAATCACAGAAACATTAAGGTTCTTGGAAAAGGTATACTGAAACACACCCTTCTCCAATACTGAAAGAACAAATTTGTGCTGCTCTTTACAGTTGAAACTGGATTGCCAAATTATGAGTGAGGCATTTTAGTATGTTACCACAAAGAAAACAAAATCTGAATGATACATTTAAATTCAAAAATGCAGCTCCTTCATTATTTATAGGAAGAACATCTTCTGAGGTAGCACAGAAGACTTCAATGAAAATCTTCCACTGTTTGGAAAGGAACTAAATTAATTTAAACTATAAGAAAAGCTGAACTTAATCAGAAAAATGTCTGTCTGGTGCAATTAGCCAAGCTGGCAAAAGCAAAATTACAGTGCTTTACTGACTTAAATGCTTGAAAGTTAGTTTTTTCACTACTTACATCCTAACACTTGAACTGCTTTTTCTTGCTAAATTGACTCCAAAATTGCAATAAGTCTGCAAGGGGCATTTCTACTCTTCCCTGAAACTTAATTTTTTCCCTTCAAATCAGATTTTGCTTTGGCTAAGAGACTCATTCCTTACAAAACTGTGACAGAGTGACTGAGAGACCAAAAGAAATCATCTCTAGTTGTTATTAATTGGCTCACCTCTGTTTTGATTTCATTAGTTGACTTTCTCTGTGTTTGCATATAATAGATAAGAAGCCTAATAGACATGTGCATATATTAAATGTTATCCTCTCAAGACCATTCACTCTTCTTTCCAGGAAAAAGCAGAATGTGTATTTGAATCACTTCACTGTAGTGTTTTAGACAAGGCTCTCTGTAGGAAAAACTCCAAACCTGCAACTAATTAAATATGTCCATACTTAACTTACAATTTATAAATTTAAACACTATAATTAAATCTACAGGTTTACCCTTTCAGAAAATTTGTGCTGACTTGTACTTACAAAATTTAAGGTGAAAATAAATGGATGGGGCTTGAAGCAACATGGGATAGTGGAAGGTGTCCCTGCCTATGGCAGGGGGCTGGAAGAAGATGATCTTTAAGGTCTCTTCCAACCCAGGCCATTCTGTGATTCCATGATTCCACGAGCAGTGTTTGAGTACAGAAGAATGGTTTATTGCCTTGAAATCTGGCATCAGTCCACGCCTACAATTTTTATGCACCTTCCATCACCCTAGGCCCAAACTTCCCTACATATAATTAGAGGCACATGTTGTGCTATACCACATTGCTGTAGATAAAGATAGTCAAAGAAAAGCTAAACCAATTTAAAGATAAAACAACATTGGATAAATGCTCTCTAGGCAGGTGAGATCTGTCCTGCTAAAACCTAACACACCTTGACGTATATGTCAATCTCAACCTGTGAGAAGACCATGCTTACTGGACCATGAGTGTTTGAATGGTCATACAATTTATATAAATATTATGTCACTTGGTTTTCTTAGCCTAGAGAAGAGGCAACTGAGGGAACATCTCATTGCAGTGACAGCTTCCTGGGGAGGGGCAGAGGAGGGGCAGGTGCTGATCTCTGCTCTGTGGGAATCAGGGACAGGACCTGAGGGAATGGCCTGGGCTTGTTCCAGGGGAGGTTTAGGTTGGATCTGAGAAAAAGGTTCTTCCTCCAGAGGGTGGATAGGCACTGAAGGGGCTACCCAGGGCAGTGGGCACAGCACCAAGTCTGCCAGATCTTCAGGAGTGTTTTGATGATCCTCTCAGGTCCATGGTGTGATTCCTGGGGATTGACCTGTGCAGAGTTGGACTCAACAATCCTTGTAGATCCCTTCCCACCCACTCTGAATATTCTATGATTCAGTGCTCCTTGTGCAGTTTTTAGTGCTTTTTTCTCCTCTGTGAGACAATTCTCTTGTGTTATAAGAGGAACCATGCAGATCTGCCTCCTAACAAAGGAAGTCAGTCATGAAACAACAAATGCTTCTCAAACAGTAGGTGTTAAATGGTGTGTTCAGCTAGTTTAGAAATACTTTTTCAAAGGTATATCATGCTTACCTGAACAAGACCTGTATCTAGATTTATAAGTTTGCCAAACCATAAATAATAGAAGATTTATATTGATATGGTACCTTAATCTTACAAGATGCACAGAAATGATAATAAGAAATGGGAAGTTCATGTAGATTTCTCAAAGAAATTAATCTTCGTAATAACACACAGCATCTGGGCAGGTGTCATGGCCAGTGTATATTACTATTTTATTCAGCAATAACATGAATGTTGTGAGAATACAAAGTATTATTGAAGTGAGGATCATCTACTACAAAAATACTTGGATGTATAACTGTTGCGGTGTATATTCTGCTTTTGTTTCTATTTTATATTTTATATATTTCCATAATATATGGTTCTGTTACTCCCTGTTGGAATGTTCTGTTAACCCCTGTTTCCCACACACAATTAGTTTGTCCCAAAGTTGCATCCATTCTCAAATGTAACCCTCCCCTCACCCCTCCCATCTGTCCCCAAGTATGTAACCCAAACCCCTTCCTAAACCACTCCTACCCCTCCCTAAACCACTCCTACCCCTCCCTAAACCACTTCTACTCCTCCTTCCCATTGCCTATTCCCTTTCCCCTCCCAGAAATTTGAACACCCTTTATAAGTTCATGTGCAGAAAGTCATGTGGCTTTTGTTGGTTGGATTTCCTGGAGGTTAGAGGCTCTCTGAGGCCATGCTGGCAGCAGAGAGCCTATAAACTCGAACTGCATCTACTGCAAGAGCTACCTTTTTGCCTGTCATCAGCTGAACTCACTGGCAGAGCTAAGCGAGGCTGGATCTAACCTGCTTGCTCTGAAGGCAATATCTGGTTAGCTTCCAAGACAGGAAACTTTGTACCAGATATTGCCCCAAAAATCTGCTGCAGTACCTCCCGGCCAGTGTTCCAAGCCTAGCCGAGGTGGAACCTGGACTGGCATCGAGCTAGGAACTCCAGCATATAACATTTCTTTTGTTGCTTTTTTTTTCCTCTACCACACTAATGGATAAATTTATAGAGTATAAGTAAATCTCTGTGTTACTGATAAAAGATGCCAGCGAATTTGTTTAAAACATGATTCTTTAGGTAATTCTGCAGCTGCTTGAGTTTGAAATGCCATGTGCAATCAACAAAGCACATATTTATCTATGAACTCAAGTTTCATTTAATTATCTACCTGCCATTTTTGAATAGTAAAAAGGAAACTATTTCTACGCTTGAAAAGAATTGATTTATGCTTTCAATTAAAAGTAATTATTTCAAATCAGCGATGATTCTGCAGGCTCTATATGCATGTGTCCAACAGCGTATGTGTGTGCCCAGTGCAAATGAACAGATCTTTTAATGTTGCATCTTGGCTGTTTGAAATATTGTTCTTTTCCTAACTACACGAAAAATGTATTTTATAACTAAATAAATAAACACCAAAGTTTACAGCATGCAGAGTTTTTCTCGCATAAATCTTAATAGCAACTAGAAAAGCCAGCTCAGTAAAAATTTATTAAAATGTAATAGAATTTTAACTAAAATTAAATAGTGCAAATGTCTGTGGCTCCAGTGCCTTACAAGAGAAAGCATCTGTAAAATTATTGAAATATTAACAATTTAGCATACATTACAGACATCTACCTCTTATTTCTTGAAATAAGTTATATTCTTTAAATTCTGGGTTGGTTGATTCTTTATAATATTTTTTCTTTTGTTATTTTTACTTTTGGCTCTTTTCTGTTTCTACACAAAACCTATTATGACACAAATGTAGATTTCCTTATTGTAAGAACTTGTCAAATGAAAATAATGGCCTGCTCTATTTATAGAGTAAGGAAAGATCCATAGTAAGGAAGAGGCTGATTCACCACACTATACACTTTATTTCTGACCTTACTGAAGATTTCTAGGAAATTAGGAAGTTAGCGTAATTGAAAAAAGGGATAGTGATGATGACAACACTTGTGGATATGTTGGTTGGTGGAGTTTGGAGGGAAAGGGATTTTTTTTTTAATCCTACTTCTTTTATTTGTTTGTGGTTTTATTTATTTTTAAACAGATTAGAATTGCCAGAAATAGTTAAAAGTGATTTGCAGTATATCAAGACACATGGCTAAAAAAGAAGTTTTTAAGTATCTTTCCAGAAAGATCAAGTGAAAGAATCAAAAAATAGCATACTTCCAATTTCTCATTATACTAAATAGTGTATAGGACTGCAATTACTTCCCAAGGAGATTTATTTTAAATGACACTAATGACTTTGTACTTGTAACTCATATATTTAGAACAAATCCTGTTAGTCTCTGTGAAGTGCTTTTCTTTCTTTTTGTCCTGATCTTACCTCACATCTGTTTAGTTGATTTTGATTCCTCATAGGATGTAATTCTCTATGTCATCTGTTCTCCTATGCTGCAGCTACCAAAGAAAAGAAGACTTCAGAGTATCATTTTTTTTCAGTGTTTGGCCTCACAGAATTTAAATATAAGTAAACAACTAAACAGTATTCTACTTCATTATAATGCCTATTTTAATAGACAATGTAAGTTGTATGCACAAAATGGTTTGGTTTGGAAGGCACCTAAATCCCATTTTGTTCCACTCCCTGCCATGGACAGGGACACCTTCCACACCAGGTTGTTCCATGCCCCAACTTGGCCTTGGACACTTCCAGGGATGGGGCAGCCATAGCTTCTCTGGGAAACCTGTGCCAAGGCCTCATCACCCTCACAGGGAAGAACTTCCCTATATTCCATCTAGCCCTGCTCTCTGGCAATCAGTATGAAGCCATTCTCCCTTGTTCCACCATGACATGGCCTTGTAAATGTATTGCTTAGTCCTTCGTATTTGAATACCATAGTGCAACAGACGTAGCAGGAGTTAATGACAATTTGATTTAGATGATGACAAAGGACTCCAGTCTATAACGTTTTTCAAGTTTAAATTTTAATCTGTGACACTGTTTAACAAAAGAATTTATAAGGAAATCTTCACCAATGATGTTATGCCTGCGAACCAAAAAAACCAGTAGAATGTGTCTTTATAGCATAAAAACTATTGAAGCATGTCAATGTGCTGTTGTGGTGCTGATCTACTCTCATTATATACCAATTAAAGCTATAGAAACTCGCATCAACTGTTTTGATAATTGGGTTTATGCATTAATTATCTACTGGAGAAATATTTGCTTTGATCACAGAATCACAGAAACATAGAATCATAGGATGGTTGATGTTGGAAGGGACCACAGTGAGTCATCTGATCCCACCTCCCTGCTCCAGCAGGGTCACCCCAGAGCACATGGCACAGGATTGTGTCCAGATGGTTCTGGAATATCTCCAGTGAAGTGTACTCCACACCCTCCCTAGGCAACCTGTTCCAGTTCATGGTCACTCACACAGTGATGAAGTTCTTCCTCATGCCCAGGTGGAACTTCCTGGGCACCAGTTCCTGCCTGTTCCTCTTGTGCCATTGCTGGTTCCCCCTGAGCAGAGTCTGGTGAATCCTCTGCCCTCTCCCTGCACACATAGACACACGGATGAGAAACAGACTTTTAGAGGACATAAAGTAGGTCTATCCAGATTTTGTTCTGATTAATTTCAAGTCTTTCCATGAAAATATAAACCAAAGGTTAAGCAGAAACAAATTTTTCTCTAGACTTACTGTAATAAATCAGAAGTGTCTGGATTTTTTCCAGCCATAGTAATTTCTGCAGAGGAATGAAGTGACTCTTTTCATGGCATCTGGAGCAGGTTGGATTAACCAATTCAGTCTCAATTCAGTTTTGTTTCTTTATTAATGTCTTTGGAGATGTTGAGTAGAAGAATGTTTATACATATTTATAGTATTTATAGAATTTATAGTGGAATGTGTTACTGCTCATGGCAGAGGACAGAACAAGGTGATCTTTAAGATCCCTTCCAACCCATATCATTCTGTGATTCTATGATTTTTTGACTCTGGGTGCTGCCAAAATGAATTAGAATGTTTCATTTTTTTCTATGTCTTCTACATTTCTGCACCAGCTTTTGTGAATTACTTTCACTGGCCATTTATGAGCAGTGAACATTTTGATGACAACAGTGAGATTATAATACTTGACATTTTTGTTTGTAACCTGTGTTTCAATTTTTCCCCACTTCAAGTGAAAGGGCAAGAGCAATCTACTCATTACCAGAGAAACCTGACAATGTGATTGCAAAGGATATTTGTAGAGAATATGAACAAAATCAGTGCCATCCTTCTTTGAAAGACAGAGAGAAAAGCATCCTTCATGTGTGAAAAACTGAAATGTATTGTACATGTCTACTCCTGGACTTGTTATAAAAAAAAAAGAAATACTGAAATATGTAACATATCTCTGTCAGCAAGCTGACAGCACTGCAAAGAAAAATGGGGCAGGATCTGCTCATGTATCTGGGCTGATAGAGCAGTTTAGCAGAGTATTAATTCAATAGCTAGGGGAAATCATTTAAGCAGTGTTAAACCTCTTTTCCTGCTATGCTGTCCGAGGAGATATTGCTCTGTGGTCTCATGCTTTGAAGAGAGGGATCAAAAGGTGAGCTAGGGAACCGTGTATCTAACAATTTGATTCTTGTCTTCCTTTGAGCATTATTGGAGTGAAATGAACAGAAAGAACACCAGAAACTGATCTGCAGTGGGTCTTTTTTAAGACCTCAAAGACTGAGACAGTCACCCTTCTTTTTTTCTAGTCATCATATGATGCAATGCCTGGGTGGGTTCTTGGTCTTGCTAGCTCAGTTAGTCCAGGAAAGCATCATCGAAGGGCAAGAAGGTTGCACGGAGACCCTCATGGTGGACATACATGGTTTATTGATCCTCTGTTGCCATTAAGTTCCAGAGGAGGTTAGGCCCATGGGGGTCCAGAACAGGATCTGACCCCGACTTCCCGTTTGCATGGGTTTATATAGGGATCCAAGATTCAGGGAGGGAATTGGGGAATGGCCAATGGGAAGGGAAGGTGGGAGTGGTTTAGGGAAGTATAGGAGTGGTTTGGGACTATATGTGGGGAGAATGAGAGGAGTGAGGGTAGAATTAAACTGGGGAGGGGATACAAAACTACATATTAAAACATATAAACATAGAAACAGATAAATAGAACACTACAACAATCATATTTTATCTATGTCATTTTAAGGATGTTTCTTTCATCACTACAAGAAAGCTTAATTATGGTAGAAAGCAGAAAACAGCAATAAAATGCAGTTGTTTGCAGAAACCTTTCCAAACTACCTTAGAAATGAGGATTGTACTTTCTCTAAGTTTCAGAGCTTTGAGTGAACTTTGTAGACACTTCAGTTAAAAAGACAAAAATAAAAATTTTGATATCTGTCATGAGCTAGAAAATTTTCTTTATAAACACTGTCCAATACAGTTTATACTAATACAGATTATACTATCTTTTTGACAGAAATGGCATAGTGATAGGAAGTCTACAGATGCTTTATAAGATCTGACTCCATTAAAAGCTAACGGTTTTCTTCCAGTTTGACTCTGAGTAGATTCTATAGACAAAGAAACCCGTAATGTTAAGATTTGTTTTAAATTTAGGAACTCCAATGGGTGGAATGTGATTGACCAATAAATCCTGAAAACTGAAGAAGATTCAGGGTGGATGGACAAGGACAATGTACCTGTGAGGATCAGGGAATAATGTAGGATGCGAATGAGCAGAGCTTTTGCAGCAAACTTGACTTTATCTCAACACGAAGAGGACTAGGAAATGACCAGGCTTAGCCTAATACAGATTATAAAAACGTGACAACTACTCATGACTAATTATGTAGCATCAGTTACCTTTAGAAAAGTACTTCTGATGTTAAATGTTACACCTCCCATGCATGGAATATCTAAAAGAAGTTGCCCAGAGTCCTGGACTTGGACAAAGATTTTTTTACTGCCATGTTTTCCTTTTCCCCTATAGATACCTGAAAATTAAGTATTGCCTTAAATATTTAATGGTGTGACAGGTTGACCCTGACTGGGTGCCAAGTACCCAGACAGTCTCTCACCCCTTCCCTTTACCAATAAGATGACAAACTCACGGGTGTTAAGACAAGGCAGTTTAATACAAGCAAAGAAATATTTGCGCGCCCAAGAAGCAAAGAGAAGGCAAATCTAATCTCTACTTCCCATTCCACAAGGTCAGCTCGCATCCTGAGAAGCAGGGCCCTACACGTTGGTTGTCCCTTCAGCAGGCAGCCATTGGAGACAACCCCGTGCCCCCACCCCTGCTGTTCTTTTATATCTGAGCTGACGTCATATGGTCTGGAATATCCCTTTGGTCAGTCTGGGTCACCTGATCTGCTTGTGTCCCCTCTGCCTCTCCCTCACAGCAGTCAAAACAGTGGAGTGTTATCTCCTAGCACTGCTAAGGCTGCTGGGGCTCGGATAGACCCAGTACAAATGGCCAAGTTCAATGAGTGGAGTACCCTGACTATTTTCCTCCATATGTAATTGTGGCACTGAGGTAGCTTGTTGTTCATGTTCATTCACTGGATTATTTAGTGCTTCTTAATGGGGTGAAGGCATATGTTTGTCTTATTACCATGCCAGCAGGTGAAGAACAAGTTGCAATGTAGCCATCCCTTTATTCACTTACACATTGTGCTTTCTTCTTGAAAATCTGAAAACAATCATTGTTACAGAAAGAAAATAAATTTCTTACACTACAGACATCTAATGAGGTAGAAAATGCTCTTTATGAGGTTTAACTTCTCTTACCTGAAGTGTTTTAATAGATTTCAGAACATATTCTGTTTGGGAGCTATATGAAAAGCTGCTTACTTTGTGTTGTTGAGCATCAATGTTATCAACAAGCTTTAAAGTTTTAAAGTTTTAAAATTGGAATTCTACTGCAGTAGTCATAGCATGTTCATATGTACATTCTGATGTTTTCCTGGGCATAAACAATACTGTTTACGAAATGGTAGCTTCTTCACACTGAAAAATGAATTATTTGAATGTATTCTGGTTTCAAAAACTAATCAATTTAGTTCTGTTTTTTGAAAAAATGCATTATCTAGATTGTGAAGTTTGAGGCATGGACTCCAACCAGGATGCATGACAATCCAAGATCAAAGACAATTTATTGAACATTATAACAAGCTTTATACACCTTACAGCCTAGGTCAGTAATTTTCCACCAATTCATGCTATGTCTCCTCAAAACAATAGTACAAGTCCCTATTAACCAATAGTTACAGTTCTTTAGCAAAAATCTCCAAGGTGTGGTATCTCGTTCTATATCTTGCAGTTCTAGTTCCTTTAGGTCTCTCTATGTTCTCCACAGTGCTTGCCTTCATGAATCACAGGGAGTTCATTGGCAGATCACCACACTAGATCCTTTTATTCTTCTAAAAGACCAAGAGATATGAACATAATCTACTACAAAATGCTGGCTAAAAGTGCAATGCATGAGACAATCAAAATATTTACTACCTTGGTGCAATCACATTTTCATAATTTTTCATTTTAATGACTCTCTCTATAAATAGTAGTTCTATCATTTCATTATTTCAAGTTAACAGAAATGTATGCAAGAATTTTACATTCTTATCTAACATTGAATAACCCTTTCCTTTGGCAAATGATTGCCTCTCTTTTCACTTCAGAGTACATAGCAGAAAAAGGGATGTGGGACTTCCATTTTATGAATGAATGAAAGTTTTGGGGAATTCCCAACAGGAACAATGTATACCAATCTGTGATTAGTTTACTTTTGAATTGAAAAGCAGTTTCCTTTTGGTAAAAATGTAAATCTCCACTATCGGTTCCTGCATGGAAAAGAAATTATTCTGACTTTATAAAAAATGTCTTGTTCCACTTACAAATTTTCTTCTTTCCTGGACGGTTTTCAGCATTGTGGAATCTTGATGTAATGGAGGTTTTCTTTAAACCCATTGCTGTGCTTGGAGGTATGTTTGTGCTCTCCTCATATCATTTTAATATTTGCTAGTGTGGTGTTAAAGGCTCATTACATTTGTAAGATGGTAATTAATTTTGACCTAAAAGATAAATTTAATGTAGCTGACAGTTGTATTGTCTGTAAAGATGGAGAAAAATAACATCTCTGCCACTCTTGGGTAGAGACAGAGTCAGTAAATAGAAAAGCTCAGTTCTGAGCCTGAAAGAGATTTGGGGATTCTTTTTTCTTCTTGCTTAACTGAGTTCAAGAGAGAAGTGTTTGTGGGGGAGGAAGGGAGGAAGGGTTGCAGGACATTCATGTGAAGGGCGGTTGTGGGAATTGGCAACAAGAGTTGAAAAAAAGGACTTGCAGAATCTTGACCCAAGGGAACAGCCCAAGGACCTTTAAATGAAATAGCCTTGTGATCCTTTCTGTAAGCTGAAACAGCTAGAAGACATATAAATCTGAGACTTCTATGAATTTTAATAGCTTTTTGAAAATGCTACCGCAGGGTGTTTGTGGGCACACAAGTAATTTCACATTCAAGATTACTTTCAAATAATATAAATACCTGTTCAAGAAAATGTGTGTTGTTGCTGACACGGACTAATATTATTTTCTGGTTTTGATGGGTGACTCTTAAAACTGTCTCAAAATTCAGATGTTGATTTGGTTTTGGGTCATTATTTATGTGAAAGATTAGCACTACACTGAAGAGTTCTGCAAGCTCTTGTTTTTATAGGAAGCTTTGACTCAGCAGAAAACAAATTGGAACCTCGGTGATCTGAATTCACCAGTCAATGTGATGAATGTTTGAAATTTATTGACTGTGAGTGTATAAATGCTAAGGATTGAATTGAGGTAAAATACTAACAGGACTCTGAAATAAGGGGAGAATAAGATAATAAGATAGCAGAATAAGGTATTTTTATACACAGACACGCACACATTGCTTACATGAGCTTTCCCCCTATAATATTTCTGATAACCTGAACAAATCGGGGTGATCTTGAAAGATCAAAGATTTATTAGACAGTAACACTACCAATTTTTGGTTTTTTTCTCTATAGTATTTTTCTCTTCTCTAAGGAGCGCGTACATGGGTAGAAATGCTGAGGAAAGAACATGAGGAAGGAAAGCAAGAGCAAATTACATTGAGGCGGTCTAGTCTGCCCCATCTGTGGCAACTGATTAAAACATATTTTCAAAGTGCAAATGTAATTTTGTTATATAGGACTTATTCTCATATATACAAGAAAATTTGCTGATTCTATTTTTTAAAAAGTCAGCATGGAAAACTATTACAAATATCTTCAAATATTTTCAGGTAAAAGCAGCTGGATCTGAATTGCAAGATAATTGAGTGGATGCTGATCTTTCCATTGGTTTTGGCTTCCTGGGTAGCATTTAATAAAACCTGTGACTCCCGATGTCTCAGTTGTTCATCTGTCTATTAACATTAAACATAACAGAAAAGAACTTAAACAGCAGTAAAATTTGTCTCTCTAAAATTCTTGAAGAGGTACAAATTCCAAGCTTTCAACCCATCCAAAGGTTGCATATATAAGTTATATTCGACTTTGCTCTTCTCTTCTAATAAGAAGTGTGAACTATAACATCAAATTCTTTTTGAACATAAACCATCATGTTAGACAGTAAAATTCTTTTTACATAAATCTCTATTTTAATTATACTCATGCAATGGATCAATCATTAGGATATTGCACTACTTTTATATTTTCATTTTTCATCTGTTAGATGATTTGTGTCAGAGTTCACATCTGATGGAAACCTATCAATTTTCAATTTTTTTTTTTAATCTTTTACAACATGGGAAAAATAACACAACTAATTCAATTTCAACTGACTCTAGGAGAGGAAAGTTTTTCACAAAGCTCAATGTATGGAACTGAATGTGTAACCAGAGCATTTCCAAGAAGAAAGGAAATTTTGCTCCTGCTTCTGCAAAGTGCCACTTCCCACAAGTGATGCGTGTTACAGTTATTGGCTCTCTATGCTCAGAAACCAAAAATACTAAGTTTTACGAAAGTATTGCATCAGAAGAAACAGACTGTGAACTCCCTGGATGTTACCAGTGGCAGTGCCTTGAAGTGTCCCATGCATTTGGAGAAAACACATTTTTCATCTCTAATAATATCTTAATAAAATGTGTTGCTCAACAATCTCATTTACACCAGCTGTGAATAAATCAGCATTTTCAAAGGACATTGCTAGTTAAGCATATTGAGCTCTGTGCTTTGCATCTAAGACATGATCAGTTAGAAAACCAGGTATTTTACGCCTGGGGTGTTCTACACTCCAGATGATCTGTCTCACTAGTGGAAGTCAGTGGAAGAATTCACATTCTAATGACCTGTAATCTCTGTCAGTGCTCAGTGCCGGGTGTTCCTGAGCTTCCTTAGAGTGCCCCACAACTCTGGAAATAGCTCTGTCTCTTGGTCTGAAATATAACATTGCATTTCTATATTTCTATTAGTATTGAGAATGACTGTTAAGGGACCAATGAGTCAACATCAAAATTTTAAAATTAAGGAGTCACTGGATAGAAAAGATAGTGTAATCTGTAGAGGAGCTTTAATTCTGTGAGTAGTAGCAATTGTCAAATGCAACAATATATCTAGTTGCAGAGGTAAAATAAACCTTAATTACATTATATACTGTACTGGAAAATGAGCTAGAATATACTCCATGAAGTGAAATAAATGCAATTATATAAAATAGTAGATATTGAACATTTGAAGAAATAGAAATGTTGCAAGGAGATGTCTACAGAGAAGTTCTAGGAGCATTTGAAGTTCCAGGGAAAACAATGCGAAAAGAGATTACACTCTCAATCCTAAAAATATGTTTTACCATGGTAACATGGAGTACAAAGCATTGAGACCTCTAAATACATTATAAATGTAATTTGCTATCGCAGAGTCTTAGTATATATTTCACATTGTACTACCTCATCTCTAATTTACATCCTGCGTCTCAGAAGTCTGAACTTTTGCAAATTATTTTGGGTTTAAATCTCAGTTTTCACTGAAGAATTAAACCCACGGCATTCAAATATTTTTTGTATAACTTGCTCTGGAGCTCTAATCTGAGATCCTAGTTCACAACTATTTTTGTAATTGAGACAGTAATGAAGAGAAGTTCTAACTCTTCTGAACTGTTATCTCTTATAATAAACGTATTATGTGAAGTGGTCATTCAAAATCAATGTTTTTCCTCCACTCTGCACTTTAATCTTCAAAGCTACAAATATTGCAAAGTTTCCAAGACAATTTAAGATTTTGTTTCTTTTTAATATAAGCCTTAAGGTTTAGATAAATAGAATGATTTGACCTTTTACTCCAAAATGATGAAATACTAAACTTTCATTCAGGACAAAACCAAGTCCTTGAAACCCTCAATGAAACAAAACCTAACTGTTTTTTTAGCATTCAGTAAGCATGTTGATGGTCATCACTGTATGTTGCTTATGAATTCTTCAACTACTTTTTGAGGTTAACCAATTTCATGGTGTTCTCTAATTTCTTAGTAATGCAGTGTATTTTTAAAACTTTCTCTCCTTAATGGTTGATGTCTGCACTGTACCCACCTGAACTGGACATGTTTAAATCCCTGAGGCACTTCAATGTCTCTTGAACCAAATCTAGCATTCTAATATGTTTTGTTTGGTTGGTTTTGTTTGTTTATTTGTTTGTTTGGTGTTTGAGGGGTTTTGGGGGTTTTTTTGGGTGGTGGTGTTGTTTGGGCTTTTTTGGCGGATTTTTAAAATTTTTTTTTGTTTGGGATTTGTTATTGGTTTCTGCTGTTGGGGTTTTTTGGTGGGGTTTTTTTGGGGGGGGGTTGTTGCTGTTTTAGTTTTTTCAGGCTTTTTTGCATGGTTTAGTTTTGTTTGTTTATTTGTTTTGGGTTTTGAGAGGTTTTTTTATTCTTTTAATAACAATAAAAAAGAGTTTGATGAATACAGCTCTCAAACCAAATCTACAAAGGAATTCACGAATCTATGTCCCACACCACTTTTACCTACACAGACTCTTCAAAAGATCATTATATAGCAATTTTAAAGATCAGAATCAGACCTGTAAGATCTAGCTGAAAACTAAGACTCTTCTGTTCACCTCAGACAGACATCGTTATCTGGGGGTTTATTGCTAAATGTTGGTGGTGAAAGGTGTGGCTATGTCAATGCTGACATGTCATTTCAGAGAATGCAGTGTTTCCTTTAACCTGCATTTCTCAGGATTTTCATTTAAACATCCTGTGCTTGACCACTCCAAAACATTGGAGATGCTATGCCAAGGAATCTCCCTGGTCATCTGGGGAAGCTGAGGCAGATCTGAGAAGGCACATCGCAGAGACGCGAGTGCAGGGAGTACAGCGGAGGTGAAGGGCTGGTTTCCAACAGAAGAGAGAATGCAGCCAGCACACAACACACACAGGGAAAAAGATAAATAGTGTTGTAATCCTCTTGGTTTTGATAGCAAGAAGAGAAAATTAATTTCTTTGGTTAGAAAGTGGATTAGAACCTGATTAAGTCTTGGATGTCAGAAGTAAGAATCCTTTGCTTCCCTTTTCTGCCTGGCTAAACCAAACATTGTCTGATTGGGAGACATAGGGAAATATGAGAATTATATGCAGGTATCAAACGCTTTCCTAAAAAAATGTATCCCATGAGTTTAATGTCCCATGCCCTTTATGAGCTTTTCCTGTAGTTCAATGAGGAAATCTTTTATCAGCCTGTAATAAAATTAGACAAAAACAAATACACATGAAAATTTCCTGTTTAAAAGTAATTTTTTTTTTTTAGTTTTGTTGAACCTGCTCTTGAACAAAAATAGGATGTTTTGTTTTGCAAGCCCATCAGCCTGTCAGCTGAGGCAAAACTAGGGAAGTTTTTCACTTCAGGAAAGATGCATGTGATACATTAACTTCAGACATTGCTCTAAAAATGCATGACTTTTTCTTTTTACCACTCCTGAGACACAGCTTAAACTTTAAATCTGTGGGGATAATATCTCAGCTGCATCACCCAGAAGCTGCATAAAAATTGAGAGGATAATGTCTGTGCAGGTCATGTGCAACTCTGCATCAGAGTGAGATGAAAGGGATCAGCTGCTTCTTTTTCCCTTGTCATACTAAGGGAAAGGAAAGAAGAGTGTGTGTACATTTGGAGAAATGGGACCACGCACCTAAGGACAGAAAAATCAGGAGAAGAACAGTGCTACTGGCATGATTAGACATGAGCACCAAGGAAGTTTTTCCTCTCCCAGAAACCAGATGGGTCCTCAATGGTCAACAATAGTGTCACTTCAAAGGAAAAAATATAATTTGCAAGCTGAACTAAAGCTTCATTTTTTGTCTTGTCATTTAGGCCTTACTATTATATCTGCTACTTTTTCCAGTGTTACATCAGTGTTGAATTCATCAAGACTTTGTGGTATTTTTCTTCAGGAAATTGTTCCATGTGTATCAAGCTGTCATAAGGTCAAAGTGGATAACATTTGAAGTTGCTTTTGCAACAAAAAGATGTCTTTTAACTTGACATTCTTGGTTAAATTCCAGAATATTTTGACGTGCAAAGTATTAACTGCTTTAGAAATATGG
The DNA here is from genome assembly GCA_013390005.1 of Calyptomena viridis. Classification (NCBI taxonomy): domain Eukaryota; kingdom Metazoa; phylum Chordata; class Aves; order Passeriformes; family Eurylaimidae; genus Calyptomena; species Calyptomena viridis. Next base: position 4,116 of record WEIV01006092.1, on the reverse strand, counting down.
GTGTGTGTTTTAGAAGACTTCCTGGATATTCTCAGACAAAAACCAGAAATATACAGGCTAAACACAGACCGACTTCAGCTGCTTTTTGGTTAAAGATCGTTTTCTGTTACCACATAGGAGGCATGATCCCTGAGTTGCAATGCAATCAAACACAGGCTTTTGATATGTTGCAAGTCAGGAATAAGTTTATTGTTTTAACATAGGCTTTTATATCTTTTCTAAGGTGCTTGCATAACAAATAAGCAAAACCATCGGATAGGAACCCTTTCCCAAAAGCCCACCTAAGGTACATGATTGGTTGGCAGAGCAAAAGTATAAAATACAATACTATATAATATATCAACTATAGAGTTGTCAAAGATACAATGCTAAAGATAGTTTCAGTGTGCCTTGACACGTAAAATCAAAAGAGTGAAATTATTTCAAAAGAACAGGACAGAACAGAATGGAACAGAACTCTCCTTCATAATTCCAAATCAAACATAGCCTGATCAATACCCATAGTTTTCAGTTTGAATACAAAGAGAAAACTCAGTGTAATGGGTTAACCTTGGCTGGATGCCAAGTACCTGGACAGTCTCTCACCCCTTCCCTTTACCAATAAGCTGACAGCAACTCGTGGGTGTTAAGACAAGGCAGTTTAATACTAGCAAAAAATATTTGCGCATGCAAGAAGCAAAACAAAGGAAAATCTAATATCTACTTCCCATTCCAGGAGGTCAGCTCGAGGTCAGGTCCTGAGAAGCAGGGCTCTACAAGTTGGTTGTCCCTTCAGCAGGCAGCCATCGGAGACAACCCCATGCCCCCACCCCTGCTGTTCTTTCATATCTGAGCTGACATCATATGGTCTGGAATATCCCTTTGGTCAGTCTGGGTCACCTGACCTGCTCGTGTCCCCTCTGCTTCTCCCTCACAGCAGTCAAAACAGTGGAGTGTTATCTCCTAGCACTGCTAAGGCTGCTGGGGCTTGGATAGACCCAGTACACTCAGATGAAGTAAAAAGACATACTGCTGCACTGATAACTTCTATTAATCTTTGCTTCTACTTATAAAGAAATCAGGCAAATGCAACTTGTGGATAGAAAGTGGTGCAAAAATACTAATGATGTGTTCTTATGGGAAGGCATGGGATTCCCATTGCTTAAACAATTTTCAAATTTATTCTGCAGGCACTCATTTGATTCTTTGATTTACAGTTTGCTTCCTATACCTGTCAGCCTGAGATGATTTGCTTATATCACTTTGATTGCATAAAACAGTCCGGTTGGAAATGCTTTTAAAAGCATAGATTTTTAAATTTACCCCTCAGTTTAAAAAGTTTTTTGTTTCTTTTCATTACGATGTAACAGACAGTGTTTGCTGAAACAAAAAGGTATTTTTAAGTTTGCTTGGCCACTTCTGTTTCTGATCTATGTGCCCAACAGTTTGGATGATGTTTTCCAAAAACCTTAGAGCCAAAAGTCTTGAGGTTCAGGCTATTGGTGTTAAAGTTTGATGTCTCTAGCTGTAGCTGGAACATCGACACATGCTCTGTCAACGCACTATTTGAGAGCATACTGAAATGTGACTACTTGTGAATATGAATACCAATTGGTACCCATATTGAGAACCAAATTTTGCCATCTGGTGTAGCTTCACCACTTTACTGAACTGACTAGGGGGGCGAGTGTGTGTATCAGACAAAAGAAGGACTACTAATTAATATTCATTAACACTCAGTGCTTCTTCTTTTACATGTTGTTTGCAAATGGATTATAAAATTCACCGCTAAGAGTTATTCACAAATATTAATTAATTTCTATGTTCAATTTTCTCTTTCGTGTCTAGTGCACAAAGAAATAGCTATAAATATTCATAATTCAGAATGTGTTGACTGGTTGCATAAGTCATATGATGTTACTTCTGCTTTCAACTGGTTAATTTATGTAAATAGAAAGTACAAGAAGAATGGCAAATTTTGAATATTAAGACTAAATGTGGAGCTCAGGATTAGCATAAAGGAAATGGATTTTTTTTGCAAACATCTATTGAAGAAAGAACAGAATTTTCAAGAGCATGTATGTAATGTGAAGTACAATTCAAGATATGTCAATAGGCTGTATCCCAATTTTCCTATGGGATTTTGAAGCCTAATTTTAATATTTATAGGAAGGAATATGTAATATCCAAGTTTGAAAGAAAACTTTTGATTTTTCCAAGAAGCACATGCAGGAAAAAAGCTAGGGTTAAAATTGGAGAAAAGTTATAGACACAGTTATAACAGTATGGAAATTATAGGGGGAAATGGAGTTATTACTTCCAGTATGGAATATGGTCAGCATGCACAACTGCCCACACACAGTCTGAGGAGGACTAAACAGAGAGTGGAGTGGAGGGGAGACACCAGAGCCAGGCTCTATTGAAATCCTTGTCAAGAAGGGAATTTGGTGGTATTTTTTAGCAGATAAGCCAAGTAGCATCTGTCAGCCCAGGGAGGTGAAAGAAGTCAGAAAATGTGGCAAAATCACTGTCTCAGATATAATACTGATAATACTGACACACACATCCATCTCAAATTTACCTGCCTCCATGGTACGACCACTCCTGACTGAACATGATGTATGACTAGAGGCACTCAAGCTCCACCTACATGTGAAAAAATAGTGTAAAAGTAAGTTAAGAATGGGTAGAAGTCAGGGAAGACTTCTGGAAGTCAGGACAGCTTCTGGAATCAGTGTACAGGCTGAACCTTTCTTGTCCCCTATAGGGAGGCCTGTTGGTTAAGAATTGTACTCTACTCTTTCTGAATGATTACCTCAGGGTAGCTTGGGTTGGATATGAGAGTTTAAACCTCCATAAAGGGACATTGACACTGGTCAGGAGTAAGGGTCTTGGCTTTTGTGGGGGTTGGACAGACTAACCAAACACAAAGGGCTGAAGGAAATCTCCCCTTTTCACATGACGGTACCTGTCAAATTACTAATGTCACTATCTAAAGTTTACTTTAAGGAGTAAACCTTAAAGAAGTGGTTTAAGATGTTAACACCCATGTGTGAAATAGAAGGACTGTGTCATAGGATTTGGTTAGAAAAAAAAAAAAGGCTTCTTAAAGAAGTTTTTTCTTACCCTTGCTGACTGTTCAGTACTCTGTTGGAATGATTGTGAAATATCTGTTTAATAAATGCTGAAGATACCAGAACCGAGACATCCAAATACATCATGTGCTCTGTGTTAGGGCATAGAGCATTTGTCAGAACAATAAAAGATATGGGCAAAGAAGCACAGCCCTGGTTTTCCCCATCCCAAGTGAGGACACCTGCCTGCAGGCTGCTGAGTAAAAGTAAGGTGATAATTCACCTCTTTACATTCTCTTCAGTGTCCTGGAAGAAACTTTTAGTTACAGGCACTTCAAATCAGATTACATTTTAATAATTTTAAAAGTCAAACTAAATAAAACTTTGTTTGTTGTGGCAGGGTTGGATTTTTTGTTTGATTTTGGTTCGATTTTTTGTTGTTTATTTGTTTGTGTTTGGCTTTTTTTTGTTGGTTGGCTTATGTTTGGGTTTTATTGTTTGGGTTTTTGTTGGCTTTTTTGTTTGTTTGTTTGTTTTTAATTATTTTTTTCTCCTAGCTTAGGTAATGAGTTCAAAAATTGTCTGTATAACCCTTCTAAAATTTTTGTATTGTATTCTTGTAGGCAGTGACTTGGGAATTTACTGTATTGTGTGTAATTTGACAAAAATTGTAGGTCAAAACAAGATAATTTCTAAGATAATTTCTCTTAGATGACTGTTGGTACTTTTTAAAACAAACATGAAAAAAACCCCAAAATTTTTCATATCGTTCTCATGTACTAGTGCAGGTTTATACGTTATGATTCCTTTAGTTCTTGTGTGCACCTGCCAGGGCTTATTTTCTCCTCATCTTAATATTAGTTTTGGAACATTTTTATTGATTACTATTGTGGGGTTTTTTTAGGAATAGTTTCCTTATTTGATCTGACAGATATCTTTAATCTATTTTTTTTCCCCCATAGGGCCTGGGTAGGGCTCCTTTTAATGAAGGGAATCATATCCACATTTTCTATAAGATTTATGCAGAAGCACAAAGTGTGAGGGCAGGTGTTGTGGTTTTAAG